>MUZC01004410.1:451925-469201 GCA_002072015.1 Radix auricularia | reverse complement strand
CATTCTACGATACCATGTTTTGACATCATTCTACGATACCATGTTTTGACATCATTCTACGATACCATGTTTTGACACCATTCTACGATACCACGTTTTGAAACCATTCTACGATACCATGTTTTGACACAATTCCACGACACCACGTTTTGACACCATTCTACGATACCATGTTTTGACACCATTCTACGATACCATGTTTTGACACCATTCTACGATACCATGTTTTGACACCATTCTACGATACCACGTTTTGACACCATTCTACGAAACCACGTTTTGACACCATTCTACGATACCATGTTTTGACACCATTCTACGATACCATGTTTTGACACCATGTCGTGACACAATCCCCCACAATGTTCAGAGACACAATGAATATGAAGCTAAGATTTATTAACACGAGCTTATCAGAGGTGTAAGTATATCTGTGGGGTAAGGTTTAGTCAACATAAACTTACAAAAAATCTATTATTTCAAGATACTAAAAATTGGCATGAAAATGGTGGAAGCAAATGACATAAATTAGAACTTAGATTAGAAAATTGATAAGAAATCATTCATGATGATTGGACAAAAGCTATAAATACAATCCGCCAAGTACAACACAACATCTGGCAATGTCACCACCATGGCCAGTCACGTGACCGTTGGGAAGCTGGGAGCGCTTTAATTTATCGGTCGGATAGACAGCGTAGTTAAGAGATTACACCGCGCCCCCTGGCGGTGAAATAAATGTCGCTGCTGGTCAGTGGGATACGGTTGAAAAAATGGACAGCGTCAAAGAATCGACATTTGATACCCAGGGGACGGGGAAATTATTTACCGGGTCATCGGGTGTAGTGACAGAACCACTGATTTGATTCCTTTCTCCAATACGACTTTGGTTTTCAGAGTTATTATTTCATTTTTATTTTTTTGTGTGGATATTTTTTGAAAACGTTTACAGTGGTTTGGGTAATGAAACTATATATATTGATACATCTTTTTAACTATAGAGAAAATTATACGGTAATCTATCTTCGACATCTTTGTATAGTGTGATAGAAGAACTAGAGGTACAACAGCGGCAGGATAAGTAGTCGCTGACACAAGGAAAAACAACAGCAATAACAGCAGCAGCTATAACAGCAGCAACAAAAGCAGCAGCTATAACAGCAATGACAGCAGCAACAATAGCAGCAGCTATAACAGCAGCAACAAAAGCAGAAGCTATAACAGCAATGACAGCAGCAACAATAGCAGCAGCTATAACAGCAGCAACAAAAGCAGCAGCTATAACAGCATTGACAGCAGCAACAAAAGCAGCAGCTGTAGCAGAAATAACAGCAGCACCAAAAGCTGCAGCTATAACAGAAAATAACAGCAGCACCAAAAGCTGCAGCAATAACAGCAATAACAAAAGCAACAAAAGCAGCAGCAATAACAGCAATAGCAACTATAACAATAACAAAAAGTCAGTCAACACTAAGAATATGCAGAATATCTTTTAAAATGTTTGTTTCTTTCCAACGCTATACAAGATTATTGATGACTCTTGTAAACAGTAAATCTATTTATCATTCCATTTAAGTTGATACATGAGTGTACGCCGAAGTACATATAGGTCGGATCTATGGCGGATTAAAGGGGGGGGGGTGCTGAGCGGGCTAAAGCCACGGGCCCCCGACGGTTTGGGGCCCCCAAACTTTTTATATTTCATAATAAAAGTGTACAAATGTTCGCACGAAACCTTGAAAATATAATAAATTAAATAAATGTATAAATATTATCTATTAAACTGATCGCAATTCAGGCCTGACTCTGACAATAATCTATAAAACGTGGCTCACTTAGAGAATATAATATAACATATAGTTTATATTTTTAAAATTTCTATATTTAGTCAAGCTCCGCTGGCCGAATGGAGAGAGCACAGGGCATGTGATGCAGACGGTTACGGGTTCGACTCCCAAATGTGGAATGTTAAAATTTTTCTTTTGACACTCTTTTTTTTAACACAGCATTGAACATTTTAAACAGTTATTTCTTCGTGTTCGTTTTTTTTTCTTCATTATTAATATTTAGTTACAGTCTTATATTAGCTGTTAGCAATCACTTTATTTTAAGGGACGCTGGCTGGATAGGGCCCCCGTTTGATTGCAGCCAGGGGCCCCGTGCAGTCTTAATCCGCCCCTGGGTCGGATATTAAATAGATGACCGCAAATAATCTTATTGAATGGCTCTGTAACATTGTCAACAGTCAATGATTATCTCAGTCTATTGTAACAATGTAATCCCGACTACCATTAAACTTTCTTTCTTTCTTAGGTTTCTTATCAGTATATAAACTCTGAAGTCTAAAACTAAATCGAGATGCAGATAATTTACACCCTCCCCTCCCCCCTAGCCTCGCTCTGCCGTGTCTTATAACATGCAAAGTGTAAGGCGTTTTAAATTAAAGAAAATGACACCAGTGTATAGGAATTTCATAATATGGCGGAAATCTATTAATAGAAATATTATATCTAAATTTGTCTTTTGTAAGGACAAATTCATAAAAAATTAATAAAAGATACGAGTCAATACGTGAATGTAGGTATTTTGAGAATGATTGATCTTATCAGCTAATGTTTAATTCCTCGTTAATTTAAGACAGCTTTTTGGACTTGAAAAATGAAAAAAACAATGTCGTAATTTTACTAAGCAAACAATTTTGAGAAAATAGTGATTTTACTGTATTTATGCCTCAAAACTTTGTTCCGCTAAAATGTAATCTAAAAAAAGAACATTACGAATTAGCTATGACGTTTTCCGGTTTGAGAAATGAAGAACCCAATGTTGGAGAAAGAAGAAAAGACACACAAAAAAACACACACAAAAACTCAATTATTATGATTTATTATGTCACCATGAAAACGAGTACATGTCAGTCGACTGATACGTTTTGCCCGGTGATTGGTTGATTTCTGCTGATGTTTAAAGTCACGCGCCACGTTTTTTTTTCCTTCCATAAACTCTTTTAGTGAAAGTGTGATATCTGAGCTGTCATTAATACCGTCACGAGTTTGCTTGAACTCTTATGTGTCATTTTGATTAAGAATATCAATGCTCCACAACTATCAATTAATGCAGGTAATATCAAGTTTCGCCCAGAAAGAAAGCATTGTACTGAGTCTCGTGAACGTAGTATTCCGTTCCAGATTCGTTTCTCCGGCATCGAGTACTGAATAGAAATGGCTGAGTATTTAAGTATCGCATTGCTTGTGACAACTACTGGCCAGTGATTTATTGAAACATAATCTTCCCTACAATCTAAACTAATAAGGCATTGAGTCAACATCTTAGGGGGTGTCTGTACCTGGATGTCTGTGCCTGGATGTCTGTGTCTGTGTCTGGGTGTTTTATGTGACATTGCATCATTACCCCTTTAAGTGGGTTTTTTAAAAAGTAGAACCTTTTTATTATTTCTAGACACACTCATGGTCCGAGCACATGAAAGCTATCAGTACACGGACACTCCGCCCCCTACCCAGGCATCCATCACTGGATGGAATCAATGAGTTGCTGTAGTCGTAACTGCAACTGTCTTAACATTAGCACCACCAGACCTTGTTATGTTAATATTACGTCATTGCCGATAGACCCTCCTGTAACAGCATGATGTCACAGACAAGGATATCGTCACGTGACGTCATGGGCTTCTGTTGGCCGGTGAAAGGGCAGACGACAGTTATAATATAGAAGGCTTATGAAGGATGATCTGTTGGCAAATGATGCACCGTTCACAAGCCACAGCTATGAAGGTTCCAAGCATTACCCAGCCGCCTAACTAATGTTAGGTACACAATCAGGAGCTGTGTGTACTCAGGGACGCCTAAGGCCTCGGGAACAAGTCTTTGTCGAACCCGTGACCATCGATACGCTAGTCGAGCGCTCTGCCACTCGACCACCGTGCTTTGGCAAATTTCTCTAAATTGCTGTAGTTTCAATCTTCCGTGTCAAATAAAGTAAAGAATTATCCAGTAACTAATAAACCGATTAAGCAGTTATGAGGTCACGCAGATGAGAATATGAAAGTTGCAATAAATCAAATTATAAAGTAGAAAATGTAGGATCAATAAAATAATTTCCTTCAATTCTTTGAAAGAACGCAGTTAAACTAATGAATATCTTGGACAAGAGCTCTGTTGATAAATAAAAAATTCTAAATGTTTAAAGAGAAATTGAAGTTTTTTTTAAAAGTCTAGCAACAATAAACAGGTCGCCTTTAATAAAAAGCTAACAATTTGTAGCAGACGACAGACAGACACTGCAGTGTATCTACAGTCATCACATCCTTTAAAACACTACAGTCATCCACAATCTCCCCATTAGTTTATTTGCCAAGCTGTCGTGAGACCCCCCAACCACCCACCCACCCATAATGACCCTGGATTACAGTAGCAAACGACCAAAACTAAAGCGCCATTTGATGGTCCACACAGCTTATTTTAACGGCACTAGAAAATTCGATTTTCTTGTGTTCTTTTTTTTTGTTCAATTGAATCAATTGTAGACTGCCCTATTCAGTGAACACGGGGACGTGTCTATTCACTCAGACTTGAGTTGATGAGTGGCATTACCTCCCCTGGTGCCACTTTGGTATCAGGCTTCAAACCGAGGCCGATGGTTAGGAGAAAGGCCCAAGATCAAGGGTTCCCAATCTCTGATTTCCAGTACCATTTCTTATGTGTACCAATTGCTTGTCAAAAAGTAGCAACACAATTTTAAAAAAGCATGAGCTATTTTTTCACTTCGTTATTTGATATTTCTTAAACACAAATATCAAATTTTATTTGAATTATTTTAAAGGGTAGCAGTTATACGTTTTTGTTGTGTTGTTGTTTCCGTTTGAGATACGCTGTAGGCGGATATTGCGGTTGGATTTCCGGGAATGTTAAGGTCGAAGTGAATTATCGTCACGGGGTCATTAGGGAGGTAATAAAGTGAAAGTTTCAATGTTGCAATGTCAAGGTTACGGCATAGTCATGGAGTTAGCCAACCAGAGTGGCCATAGCGAGAAGCAACAACAAATGACCGTGGTATTGGTCATCTGGATTGTAAGGCTAGCTATCTTTGTATATAATTCACGTAATCGACCATGTGCAAATGAGCATGACGAATGACCCCCGCTGGGGTCGAAAGATCACAGTGGGCAAGTGGAGTGGGATGAAAAGAAAAAATATGGCGTGGGGGGCGATGGGGCAACAATGCTTATTGCGTTCACTTGCCTTGTCCATCCACAGAATAAAATATGATGCGTAGTGTACTGGTTATCACGTCCACATTGCACGCGAGAAGTCCTGGGTTCAATGCCCAGATGTAACAATTTTGAACAAAATTAAATTTGAATGGTTTTTTCCCCTGTTCTTTGGCCACATTTTTGCGAACATGACTAAGCTTGGATTCAGAAAATCACAGTTTATGGTTGGCAAATGATGGTAGTAAAGTGTGGGTGTGGGGGGCAGGTGCACAACAACAGTGCACATGTCTCCACGTTTACTCGCATTTTTTAAAATTACTTTGAGCTGCTGTCTGTGTACCCCCTCCCCCGTTTTTTGCACTGTCTGTGATGAGTAATTCTGCGGCATATGTTACGCCGCGGGTCACCTTGTACTTAAATGTTAAGAAATTCAACCTTAAATTATCGTTCTATTGGTCTGCCGGATTGTCATGTCAGCATTAGACAAAAATGTCGCAAAAAAAAAAACACGACAAAATGTCATTAGTTTTGGTCACCTAGATCAGTGCTTCTCAAAATGGTGGTTGGCGGACAGGTGTCAGTCCGTGGGCCATCCGCTGCCGGACCGCAGAATCTATCAATAAAGGAGAGAACAATGTAACTATAATATTTAAAATACCATATTTGCAACCATTAATATTAACCCTATGGAATATGTCAAATTTTCGTTCTTAAGCACATAAAATGTAACAAATAAAATAAATAATATTTCCTTATAGCGTCAGTACAGTTAAAGTATTCTACCGGTCCCTTGTGTAACGGGACAAAAAATCCTGACGTTCCACCATGCTAAAAAGTTTGAGAAGCACTGAACTAGATTGTCATTTCAAACATTACCTGGAAATGTCAAAAAGAGAAGAAAAAAAGCGACAAATGGCTGTGGTCTAGACCATCTAGATACTCAGTTCAAACTGGCTATAGAAATCCCAGACACAAATGAGACTACGAAACACATCCACGTGGTTTGCCGGTGTTGCAAAATAAATCCTCCCCCATACAGAGTCTCCCCCAGGCGATTTTATTTTAAAACAGAATCTCCGGGGGCGAAAACGTTTTCCTCCCGATTAAAATAAATTCTCCCCTACCCTGTAAAATAATGTCTCCCCCAAAATAAATCCGCCCCCCCCTCAAAACACACTTGTAATATAGTACAACGAGATTACTCAAAAACAATAGAATAACGAATAATTAAATTTGCATTATTCACACATGTTTACTTTAATTCTATTTATGGTAGTGGCGTAGATACAGAGAGATATGGGGGTGTGGGGGTGTGGATCACTCCGTTTTACACCCCTCAGAGGCGTAACAAATTTTTAGAAAATACTTAATTACTTGAATTATTTTTCTCACTGTACAAATTGACTCTAACGGAGTTGGTATCAATCATTTAAAAAAATTAAGTATTGCGTCTATGAAGGCATGGGTTGTGTTGTTACTATAAACGGTAAATTTGCGCAAATCTCAGGTGTTCAGACGGTGAGAAATTCTGTCTCCATCTCGCCAATAGGCCCTACAATTTCAGTAGACACCAAAAATTCTCTGTTGATATTGGGATGGGGGCTGTGGAAGGGTGTTGGGGCGACCCAATTAAAGAAGCCGCACGCAATGAAACCCTATCTGGGACAACGCCGCTGACTTGTTGAGCCCATGACCTGATTATACAGTGTGTTTTGTTTTTTTTAACTCTACGGCCAAGGCAGATTCTTGTTAGGCGGCATACATTTAAATAGCGCAGTAATCCCTGTAATAGCTCCATAGAGGCGGTTCCTATATGTTTGATATCAAATTTAAAATCTAATAATTCACTGAAAGTTGGCTACTTGTATTTAAATATTTCTAAACAGTCATTTATATAGGCCAAGGGAATAATTTGTTAGACTATTTATATCACTACAAGTACAAGTAAAAAATAAAACTGCTTATAACCACGCAACCTTTTCTACATAGGCCTATTAATAAAGGTGTAATCAGCCTTATATATAAATCTATATCAAATAATTTGTAAGGAATAAAATTTCTTTCATTTATTTAGTCAAAAGTTTACGTACGCACACAAATCGATTGTTAAAATAAAATTATGTTTAAAGAATTCAGAAAAGCGGGTTTAATTATTGGAATTTATTTTGATAACATCACCATGCACGAAAAGATAATCTCATATCACGAATATGAATTTTTTTTTTTTTACTTTCCAATGTATTATTTTCTTTATGAATTTGAATTTTAACAGCCATAACAGTTCTTAAACTCAAAAATATATTAAAATTTATACAAATTTTATTGATGGGTAGGAAAGCAATTCACCTCCGGGCTATTACATAAAATTGAGAAATTTGCTCCAATAAACATAACAACCATAAACTTTTCTCAGTATAATTTATACCTCCTCTGTCTAAAGTCTAAAGTGTCTTAACCAATTATAACATTAAGGATAGACAAATCTAGACATCCTTTAAGATATTTTATTAATTCTTTAAATACTACTTTGATGTTACAAGATTATATTGCGAACATTTCTAAAATATTAGACTAATCAGGGTGAAAACCAAAAAAATCACAACTAACTACAAGTTAAACTTTTCTTTTTAATAGACATAAAATACTTCGATGATGAGAATTAAGCAACGATTGAAATTACAGTTACAAAGTATTTTTATAAGCATAATTTTAAATTTAAAAAAGATTATTACAATTTTGTAAGAGACTTGTTGTATATACATTGTATAAGCATGAGGACTTGACTGAGCATGGAACACGTGATTTGTGCTGTGAATAGCAATTGTGCTTGGTCGTGAAAGCTGGCTATGTATGTAGGGTTTAAAAGGTAATAGGAGTTGACAGAAGGGAAATTAGAGATAGTTATTAATCAGACCACAAAGTGTTGAAGTCTTGTTTCTTGACTTGCAATTACTCCTAAGCCAATAACTAATATTTAATAATGTATTTATTAATATATAATTAAAATTAAACATACATATACACCTACAAACATTCATACATCATACATACACACATGTCAATGGACATATTTTGTTATAGATTATGTACGCTTCCTTTTTACCGGAGATTATTGCGTCATACGTTTATCAATGTTTTATGTCTAATCTTGCATTTATATTACATTTTTAATGTGTAGTGTATGCGTGTGTGAAAATGTCACTTGAACTATCCGCAACTATACACGGATCCATGATAAAATCCATAAAATATTTACATGAATGAGCACATATAATGTCCACTTCTGTATTGAATTTTGACAAGCCAATCTCTCAACTCTTGCTGTCTAATTCTGTAATGAATTTTCCACACAACTCACCACCTTATATTGCGATCTCATCTCTACTCGGGTTATAGCCCCCCAAACCCATTTCTGCCTAACTCGTTTGATTATCGGTTAAATTGGGTATTCCATTGATTACTTGATGATCGTACAACTCAAAACTATTCATAACTTCCTCAAGCCTCCAGGTACGTGACTATTACATTAGATTACCTCATTAGACCATGCAGGTGTCCTACGCAGTCTTTCTCATAGTTCAGTAAACCATGACTCGAAGGACAACATAAATGGACAGTACGTGCCCGTCTTGAACAAATCTACTTATTAGCTATTCTCGTGCACGCCTAACAAATGACTCTTTGCGCTTTCCTGGCCCATGCCACCAATAAAAAGCTCACCTTTCAGCTACACCTTTAGTCTTCTGGGCTCTTACATTCCGTAAGATAATTGACTTTATGCCGAATCTGAAACTAACTAACCTCAACCCAGATCTCCACGAATCACGTTGATTTATGTTATAGAAAAACAACAACAATCGAGTGACTCCAATCCAAGCTAAGACATTCATCGTTAGAGCGTGTGATCTAATGGTGTGTGCCTTAGCTTTGGCATGTTCTGTGTTTCTTTAGACGGCTACACAAAAAGTAATCCCACTTGAAATCTATTTTAATATACTTTAAAAGTCAACCTTTAAAAAAAAAAAATTAACAATCATTGGCAAATTGAATTTGTTAAATTTTCGGCTGAAAAATTAATAAAGGCTACAGAAAAAATTCGGTAATAATATTTTTGAATCACTATAATGCACACATAAAAATCGCAAATTTCGTGTAAGTCCTAGCCACAGGTGATACACAAAAACGTCAAAAGTGACTTTTTTGTTCTAATATTTCAGTGCGACGTTATAGTATTAGTTGTTCATCTTTATTTTTAAAATAATTTGTCTATTATTCTTTTAAATAACTCTGGGCAATTAGCCACCTCTAAAAATGTGTGTATCCAGGCATACACAACATAAGCCCGCAAATGGCTACGCCCCAGACTAAGCTTATGATTTTTGAATTTCCAAAAAATCATACACAAATGCATGAAGAACAAATACAAACTGTATTTTAAGTAATAAAATGGAATAAAATAATTATTTATAATTTCCAATAATTAAGGGGAGGATCCATTTTAAAGGGGGAGACATCATTTTAAAACAAACTCTCCGGGGGCGATTTTGTTTTAAAATAAATTCTCCGGGGGAGACTTTATTTTGGGGGAGACTTTATTTCGTGACACCGGCATCTACTGTTTAACGTTGGAAAAAATTCGGTCCTGACAAGCGTTCATCTCTGACAGTCAGCTTATAATACGCCGTTGTCTTCGGAGAGCCGAGTCTTCGTCTCTTGCAATGCCTGCCCCGAGCCTCAACATAAAGACATCGCCTTCCAATGTCGTTCTCCTCCGATTTCTGTCTAGAGTGTGTCTGATACTTTCAACCAGGGATTCTCAAATTGTCACCGTCATCGTTCTCCTCAGATTTCTGTCTAGAGTGTGTCTGATACTTTCAGCCAGGGATTCTCAAATTGTCACCGTCATCGTTCTCCTCAGATTTCTGTCTAGGGTGTGTCTGATACTTTCAACCAGGGATTCTCAAATTGTCCCCGTCATCGTTCTCCTCAGATTTCTGTCTAGAGTGTGTCTGATACTTTCAGCCAGGGATTCTCAAATTGTCCTCGACATCGTTCTCCTCAAATTTCTGTCTAGAGTGTGTCTGATACTTTCAACCAGGGATTCTTAAATTGTCTTCTCTTATTTCCTACCAATCATAGACTCAAGTTTTTCAAAACACAAACATTTATTTACAGCCATTTATGTATTGTAAAGCCACCTAAAGTGAGCACGTAACACGCCCATAGTGCACCTGGAAAGTTGGCTTGCACTCTTAAATAGCAATTTGTTTATTTATTTGTACTGATGAATCGTCTCCATATGTCTTTGTTCATCAATAAAGCTTTAAATGTATTCTTCAATCAAAAGAAATTGTTGGTGTATCTTCATCTCGCATGCTCTTCGGACAAGACCCTTTTCAGCCCGTGCAGAAACACCTCGTCCTTATTTCACCTGGGCTGTGAGCTAAACATGTCACTGACGTCACACACAGTTTGACGAGATAGAGTTCACTCACCCCTCCCCCCCTCGTCTTTTCAGCTTTTGTTCTTTGAGACCAAGTTCAAACGTATGCGAAGTGTTGCGATGAAAGTTAAGCACGAGATGAGGGTGATGCGAGGGCTTGTCAGCCACGAGAATCCGAGAAGACGTTTAGACCTTAGTTAAACGATTTCTGACATTGTTGGTTCAGATTGAAAATATTTTCCTCATTTTAGACGAAGTGTTAAAAAGTATTGAATATGAAAAAATCAAAACACTTTGGATTAAGTATGATCAAATATTACCAAGTCTACACAAAATAAATGACTGTGGAACAAAATTAACGAAATTTTTTCATTGTTGAAACAGATGACAGAAATATCTGTGATCGCTGTAGTATCCCGGCACACTCTTTAACATTGACGTCAAAGGGAATGACGTAACAGGACGTGAAATTAAAGGCAGAAAAATTTAAGGCCCTGTAATAGATGGACGAGTGCTTGCCCCTGCATTACTACGTCAGAAAATAGCAGACATAACTAATAACAGAGATAACTGGAAGTTCCTTTGTTGACCTCCCAAATACTCTCAACAACAAAAGGTCAACTCATTACTTTTTCCATTGGACTTGTTGTATCTCAGAGAATGAAGAATTGCGCACAAAAGATACTTTGGGTCTGACAAACATCATGAAATAATACATCGCCATATAATAAACAAACGGATACAAATAGCCAAATATGACGTCTGCACCATTGTAGCACCGTTGTGCACTGCGCACTGCCTCACCATTCTCTAACAGAAAAGATGCCCAAATTTATTCGTGAAAGCGCGGCTTCCTTTCAAGGTTGAACAAATGCCTTAAAATTGTTGCTGGGTCGGGGGTTGAGAACAGGATGTCATGCCGGGATAGCAGTTGACAACAGGATGTCATGTCGGGATAGCAGTTGACAACAGGATGTCATGCCGGGATAGCAGTTGACAACAGGATGTCATGTCGGGATAGCAGTTGACAACAGGATGTCATGTCGGGATGGCAGTTGACAACAGGATGTCATGTCGGGATGGCAGTTGACAACAGGATGTCATGTCGGGATAGCAGTTGACAACATGATGTCTAGCTGGGTTGGCAGTTGAAAACAGGATTTCGTGCTGGGTTGGCAGTTGAAAACAGGATTTTGTGCTGGGTTGGCAGTAGACAACAGGATGTCATGCTGGGTTAGCAGCGCACAAAAGGATGTCGTGCTAGTTTGGCAGTTGACACCCTTTTTTCAACTGCCAAACTAGCACGACATCCTTTTGTGTGCTGCTAACCCAGCATGACATCCTGTTGTCTACTGTCAACCCAGCACGAAACTCTATTTTTAAAAAATGAAATTATTATACGGTTTGAAGTCTGTTGACCTTAGGCAGGTTTTATTCACTTACCAGGAAAACAGGAGGCGGCAAATACCTGGGGTCTGACTATTACAACGGTTCTCAATGTTTGGCAGCGAGTTTCTCATGCTATTTAGGAAACATGTCTATAACGATAAATCATTCTATATTAGGTCAAAGTATCTTACATGACAACATCTTACATCATTCTATATTAGGTCAAAGTATCTTACATGACAACATCTTACATCATTCTATCTTAGGTCAAAGTATCTTACATGACAACATTTTGCATCATTCTATCCCATTTTACCGTTCCTAAATAACGACTTTCGTGATTATTAACTAGATTAAAATATTTCAAGTAACAAATTATTAGATATTGAAAAAAAAGATTTAGATTACAAAATGTTCTATGATAATTTCTCATATGATTAAGTCCTTGAATAAAATAACTTTAAAAAAAAACTCCTACATTATCTTAATCTAATTTTGTATTTCTTCATCGCAGCCTTAATTATGTGGTTCTATTTATAGCATAGCCCTGGGCCCGTAAATACAGAGAAAATAAGAAGGATTCGATGCGGGAGAGTGTCTGTCTTATTCTTGTTAGTCTTTTGTCAACAATGTTTGTCTGGACAGTTAATTAACTGGTTTAAAAAAGCTTCAATGATCTGATTAAGATCCAAACTTTTCTATTTCGGAACGATGATTGTAACTAAAATTGTGCATGTTTAAATGTATAAACGTTTTTAAAATTTATTTTACCAATACATTTCAATGTTTGGACCATGGCAATTAAATTTCATTGTTTGGACCACTATGTTTCAATGTTTGGACCACTATGTTTCAATATTTGGACCACTACGTTTCAATGTTTGGACCACTATGTTTCAATTTTTGGACTTCTACGTTTCAATGTTTGGACCACTATGTTTCAATACTTGGACCACTACGTTTCAATGTTTGGACCACTACGTTTCAATGTTTGGACCACTACATTTCAATGTTTGGACCACTACGTTTCAATGTTTGGACCACTACGTTTCAATGTTTGGACCACTACGTTTCATTGTTTGGACCACTATGTTTCAATGTTTGGACCACTACGTTTCAATATTTGGACCACTACGTTTCAATGTTTGGACCACTACGTTTCAATGTTTGGACCACTACGTTTCAATGATTGGACCATGGCAATTAAGTTTCATTGTTTGGACCACTATGTTTCAATGATTGGACCACTATGTTTCAATATTTGGACCACTATGTTTCAATGTTTGGACCATGGCAATTAAGTTTCATTGTTTGGACCACTATGTTTCAATGATTGGACCACTATGTTTCAATATTTGGACCACTACGTTTCAATGTTTGGACTACTACGTTTCAATGAATGGACCACAACGTTTCAATGTTTGGACCACTACGTTTCAATGAATGGACCACAACGTTTCAATGTTTGGACCACTACGTTTCAATGTTTGGACCACTATGTTTAAATGTTTGGACCACTACGTTTCAATGATTGGACCACAACGTTTCAATGATTGGACCACTACGTTTTAATGTTTGGACCATTACGTTTTAATGATTGGACCACGAGGTTTCCATTCTTGGACCATTAGAATTCTCAAACATTAACAACTCAATGAAATTTTCAGTTGACTTGTTCATGACTTTAAATGCGCCATAAGGTTTTTTGGTAAACTTCCGCCTCATTTCCGTAATAATTTCCCAAATTGCGATCAACTGGTTATGTAATTTTTTTTTTAAAAAATGCTGTAGATCAGTGGCGTCGCTAGGAGGGAGCGGAGGGGGCGGGCCGCCCCGGGTGACACCATCAGGGGGGTGACACCAGACCGTAAAATTCTATATATTCCCGTTATTTGGCAATGGAAAACTCGGAGGATTTCTATGGGTTAAATCATGAGGGGGTGACACCATGAGCTACCGCCCCGGGTGACACCATGAGCTACCGCCCCGGGTGACACCAACCCTAGTGACGCCCCTGCTGTAGATCTAAATGTATTTATATTATAATTGTCATACTGACTTCAATATTTTAGGATACGAAAGGTTACTTTACATATCCCAAAAATCGTCTTTGAGTTTAAAACTATTTTTACCCATTGTTAGGTAATATAATTTTTAGACCAGAGTATAGCAATATCACAGCTTTAAAAAATAAATAAAAATAAAATAAAATAAACACACAGACAAAAAAAAAAAAAAAAAAAAAAAAAAAAAAGCTACCACAAAACTTTGCGAAAACCCGCCAGTTCCGACATCTTCTTTCACGCACTGAAGGGTTTTTACTTGCCGTGATTTTTTTCTCTGAAGAGAGCATTATCCCCCCTTTGGTAGTAGAGGTCAGACGCGCGTTTCCATGCTTTGGCGCATTAGGATATCCATACTATCACTGATTACTGCTTTGCCTTAATTGAAGTAGCGGACACATTTATGACACATTGCAATAAATTCAAGATTTTCTGTAGAACTCAAATATATATTGCTTTTAAGATTACATTAGCGATAGTTAATGTACGCGCTGTATTTGGGTAAGAATTTTGTTAGCAACTGACACTTTTCTATCCAGGCTGGAAATGTTGATTTGATCTAAATTTATTTGTTTCCCTTATTTCTTCCTTTAATCCCCTTTTCTGTTTTCTTTCTCTTGTTTCAATGTTCTGAAAATAAGTCCCTCTTTGCCTACCCCCACTCAAACAAGATAAGTTAATTTGTAACCAACTTTAGAAACACAACCTAATATCCATTTCAAGTGTCTACTGTAATAGTCCAGTGTAAGAGTCCAGTGTAAGAGTCCAGTGTAATAGTCCAGTGTAATTGTCTAGTGTAATAGTCCAGTGTAATTGTCAAGTGTAAGAGTCCAGTGTAAGAGTCCAGTGTAATAGTCCAGTGTAATAGTCCAGTTTAAGAGTCCAGTGTAAGAGTCCAGTGTAATTGTCCAGTGTAAAAGTACAGTGTAAAAGCCCAGTGTAAGAGCCAAGTGTAAGAGGCCAGTGTAATAGTCCAGTGTAAGAGTCCAGTGTAAGAGTCTAGTGTAATAGTCCAGTGTAATAGTCCAGTGTAATAGTCCAGTGTAAGAGTCCAGTGTAAGAGTCCAGGGTAATAGTCCAGTGTAAGAGTCCAGTGTAATAGTCCAGTGTAATAGTCCAGTGTAAGAGTCCAGTGTAATAGTCCAGTGTAAGAGTCCAATGTAATAGTCCAGTGTAAGAGTCCAGTGTAAGAGTCCAGGGTAATAGTCCAGTGTAAGAGTCCAGTGTAATAGTCCAGTGTAAGAGTCCAGTGTAATAGTCCAGTGTAAGAGTCCAGTGTAATAGTCCAGTGTAATAGTCCAGTGTAAGAGTCCAGGGTAATAGTCCAGTGTAATAGTCCAGGGTAATAGTCCAGTGTAAGAGTCCAGTGTAATAGTCAAGTGTAATAGTCCAGTGTAAGAGTCCAGGGTAATAGTCCAGTGTAAGAGTCCAGTGTAATAGTCCAGTGTAATAGTCTAGGGTAATAGTCCAGTGTAAGAGTCCAGTGTAATAGTCCAGTGTAATAGTCCGGTGTAATAGTCCAGTGTAAGAGTCCAGGGTAATAGTCCAGGGTAATAGTCCAGTGTAAGAGTCCAGGGTAATAGTCCAGGGTAATAGTCCAGTGTAATAGTCCAGTGTAAGAGTCCAGGGTAATAGTCCAGGGTAATAGTCCAGGGTAATAGTCCAGTGTAAGAGTCCAGTGTAATAGTCCAGGGTAATAGTCCAGTGTAAGAGTCCAGTGTAATAGTCCAGTGTAATAGTCCATTGAAAGAGTCCATTGTAATAGTCCATTGTAAGAGTCCAGTGTAAGAGTCCAGTGTAATTGTCAAGTGTAAGAGTCCAGTGTAATAGTCCAGTGTAATAGTCCAGTGTAATAGTCCAGTGTAAGAGTCCAGTGTAAGAGTCCAGTGTAATTGTCAAGTGTAAGAGTCCAGTGTAATAGTCCAGTGTAAGAGTCCAGTGTAATAGTCCAGTGTAAGAGTCCAGTGTAAGAGTCCAGTGTAATTGTCAAGTGTAAGAGTCCAGTGTAAGAGTCCAGTGTAAGAGTATAGTGTAATAGTCCAGTGTAATAGTCCAGTGTAAGAGTCCAGGGTATGTATCGCCTAATAACCAGATGTTTCTCAACCTACCTCTCTCCAGAAAATCTCCGTCTACGTGTCCGTGCTGACCCTGACAGCCATCTCCTTGGAGCGGTGGCTGGCCATCTGCCGGCCCCTGATGTTCCGCCAGACATCCGTCAGAGCCAAGCGAGCCATCGCCATCGTCTGGGTCATCTCCCTGGCCTCGGCTGTGCCGGACGCCATCTCACTTGACCTTCACCTCCAGGCCGGCGACACGAAGGTGTACTGCGCCCCCTCGTGGTCGGAACAGGAGGAGACAATTCATCTCTGGGTCATGTTCATCGTCTTTTACCTCGTGCCGTTGGGTATCATGACCTTCACCTACATCATGGTCGCACTCTGTCTGTGGCGGTCAGGGTTCAACGATGAGAATGATGGTAAGATGATTTTTTTGGGGGTGGGGGGTGGGGTAATATTAAAATTGATGTTGTCACTAGGTAAGTTGATGTTGTAATTGGTTATGTTGACTTTGACTTTTAGTAAGTAGATTTTGTCAACCAAGATTTCTTTATGATTTAATAATAACTTGAAAAGACACGCCCACTGTAACATTGGCTGATCATCTGACCAATAACTGACCATCTGACCCAATGACTAACTATCCGACCCTATGACTGACCATCTGGCCCAAATAAATGACCATCTAACCCAAAGACTGACAATCTGACTCAATAACTGATCATTCGACCAAAGACTGACCATGTAACCCAATAACTAACCATCTCCATCTGACCCAATGACTTACCTTCTGACCCAATGACTGACGGAATGTGTTGTAGCTCACGACTAAATTACCACCACCCCAACTTCCACACCACAGAGGCAAGCGCCAACGTCCCACGAGCTCAGATGCTACTGCGGCGTAAGAAGGCCAAGATGCTGATCATGGTGGTTGCCTTGTTCGCCGTCTGCTACCTGCCCGTCTACGTTCTGTTTATTCTAAGGTAAGCTCTGCCCCCACCCCCCCCCACCTCTCATGGTACCTTTGTACAGTGATTGATCCCACTGTGGGGTGGTCATGGTTTAGGAATCCCCCCACCTACCCCCAGGCCCCC
>MUZC01004410.1:424561-446885 GCA_002072015.1 Radix auricularia | reverse complement strand
AAATATTTATAAAAATCGTTGATAATAAATTCTTTATTCGCCAAATCTTAAATTGAAATATTCACTCAGCGAAACAATGTCAAAACAATTAGTGAACCGGAAGTCTAAAATTAGAAATATTTGGGGCTGTGTATAGATATATATTTTCAAAACAAATTTCATTAAAAAATTAATAAAAGATACGAGTCCATGTGCTAATGTAGGGATATTGAGAAATATGTATCTTAACAGCTATTTGTTAATTCTTCTTTAATTTAAGACAGCTTATTGGACTTGAAAAAGGAAAAACAGTTTCGTCATTTTACTAAGCTAAAAATGTTGACAGCATAATGATTCGACTGTATTTATGGCCCAAAATATTGTTCAGCTAAAATGTAATCTAAAATTAGAACATAACTTATTGAACAATGACGTTTTCCGGTTATAGAAATGACTATCCTATAAGTCATAACATCAGAATCACCTCGGTTTAAACATATCCACTGAGCAAAATACATTGTCATTAAGCCTCGTCTATTGATTCTATTAAACCATGCTACTAAAACATGTATATTGAGCCATGTCTATTAAACCATGCTACCGAAACATGTCTATTGAGCAATGTCTATAGACAAGTCATCTCTATTAATCTATGCCTATTGAACCATGTCTATTGAGCCATGTCTATTGAGCCATGTCTATTGAACCATGTCTATTGAGCCATGTCTATTGAGCCATGTCTATTGAGCCATGTCTATTGAACCATATCGATTGTGCCATGTCTATTGAGCCATGTCTATTGAGCTATGTCTGTTGAGCCATGTCTACTGAGCCATGCCTATTGAGCCATGTCTATTGAGCCATGCCTATTGAGCCATGTCTATTGAGCCATGCCTGTTGAGCCATGCTTATTGAGCCATGTCTACTGAGCCATGTCTATTCATTCATGCCTATCGGGCAGTGTCTATTGATTCATGTCTATTGAGTCATGTCTACTGAGTCATGTCTATTGAGTCATGTCTATTGAGCTATGTCTGTTGAGCCATGCCTATTGAGCCATGCCTATTAAGCCATGCCTATTGAGCCATGCTTATTGAGCCATGTCTACTGAGCCATGTCTATTCATTCATGTCTATCGGGCAGTGTCTATTGATTCATGTCTATTGAGTCATGTCTATTGAGTCATGTCTATTGAGCCATTTCTATTGAGTCATGTCTATTGAGGCATGTCTACTGAGCCATGCCTATTGAGCCATGCCTATTGAGCCATGCCAATTAAGCCATATCTATTGAGCCATGCCTATTGAGCCACGTCTATTGAGCCATGTCTATTCATTCATGCCTATCGGGCAGTGTCTATTGATTCATGTCTTTTGAGTCATGTCTATTGAGCCATGTCTATTGAGCCATGTCTATTGAGCCATGCCTATTGAGCCATGCCTATCAAGCCATGTCTATTGAGCCATGCCTAGCGAGCAGTGTCTATTGATTCATGTTTATTGAGCCATTTCTATTGAGTCATGTCTATTGAGCTATGTCTGTTGAGCCATGCCTATTGAGCCATGCCTATTAAGCCATGCCTATTGAGCCATGTCTATTGAGCCATGTCTATTCATTCATGCCTATCTGGCAGTGTCTATTGATTCATGTCTATTGATTCATGTCTATTGAGCCATTTCTATTGAGTCATGTCTATTGAGCCATGTCTACTGGGCCATGTCTATTGAGCCATGTCTATTGAGCAATGTCTACTGAGCCATGTCTACTGAGCCATGCCTATTGAGCCATGTCTACTGAGCCATGTCAACTGAGCCATGTCTACTGAGCCATGTCTATTGAGCCATGTCTATTGAGCCATGTCTATTGAGCCATGTCTATTGAGCCATGTCTACTGAGCCATGTCTATTGAGCCATGTCTATTGAGCCATTTATATTGAGACATGTCTACTGAGCCATGTCTACTGAGCAATGTCTATTGATCCATGCCTATCGAGCAGTGTCTGTTGAGCCATGTCTATTGATCCATGCCTATCGAGCAGTGTCTACTGAGCCATGCCTATTGAGCCATGTCTATTGAGCCATGCCTATTGAGCCATGTCTATTGAGCCATGTCTACTGAGCCATGTCTACTGAGCCATGTCTATTGAGCCATTCCTATCGAGCTCTGTCTGTTGAGCCATGTCTACTGAGCCATGCCTATTGAGCCATGTCTATTGATCCATGCCTATTGAGCCATGTCTATTGAGCCATGCGTGTTGAGCCATGCTTATTGAGCCATGTCTACTGAGCCATGTCTATTCATTCATGCCTATCGGGCAGTGTCTATTGATTCATGTCTATTGAGTCATGTCTATTGAGTCATGTCTATTGAGTCATATCTATTGAGCCATGTCTATTGAGCCATGTCTATTGAGCCATGTCTATTGAGCCATATCGATTGAGCCATGTCTATTGAGCCATGTCTATTGAGCTATGTCTGTTGAGCCATGTCTACTGAGCCATGCCTATTGAGCCATGTCTATTGATCCATGCCTATTTAGCCATGTCTATTGAGCCATGCCTGTTGAGCCATGCTTATTGAGCCATGTCTACTGAGCCATGTCTATTCATTCATGCCTATCGGGCAGTGTCTATTGATTCATGTCTATTGAGTCATGTCTATTGAGTCATGTCTATTGAGTCATGTCTATTGAGCCATGTCTATTGAGCAATTTCTATTGAGTCATGTATATTAAGGCATGTCTACTGAGCCATGTCTATTGAGCCATGCCTATTGAGCCATGCCTATTAAGCCATATCTATTGAGCCATGCCTATTGAGCCACGTCTATTGAGCCATGTCTATTCATTCATGCCTATCGGGCAGTGTCTATTGATTCATGTCTTTTGAGTCATGTCTATTGAGCCATGTCTGTTGAGCCATGCCTATTGAGCCATGCCTATTAAGCCATATCTATTGAGCCATGCCTATTGAGCCATGTCTATTGAGCCATGTCTATTGATCCATGCCTATCGAGCAGTGTCTATTGAGCCATGTCTGTTGACCCATGCCTTTTGAGCCATGTCGTTTGAGCCATGTCTATTGAGCCATGCCTATTGAGCCATGTCTATTAAGCCATGTCTACTGAGCCATGTCTATTGAGCCATGTCTATTGAGCCATGTATATTGAGCCATGTCTACTGAGCCATGTCTACTGAGCCATGTCTATTGAGCCATGCCTATCGAGCAGTGTCTATTGATTTATGTCTATTGATTCATGTCTATTTAGCCATTTCTATTGAGTCATGTCTATTGAGCCTTGTCTACTGAGCCATGTCTACTAAGCCATGTCGATTGAGCCATGCCTATCGAGCAGTGTCTATTGATTTATGTCTATTGATTCATGTCTATTTAGCCATTTCTATTGAGCCAAGTCTACTGAGCCATGTCTACTGAGCCATGTCTATTGAGCCATGCCTATCGAGCAGTGTCTATTGATTTATGTCTATTGATTCATGTCTATTTAGCCATTTCTATTAAGCCATGTCTACTGAGCCATGTCTACTGAGCCATGTCTATTGAGCCATGCCTATCGAGCAGTGTCTATTGATTTATGTCTATTGATTCATGTCTATTTAGCCATTTCTACTGAGCCTTGTCTATTGATCCATGTATATTGAGACATGCCTATTGAGCCTTGTCTACTGAGCCTTGTCAATTGATCCATGTATATTGAGCCTTGTCTATTGAGCCTTGTCTATCGAGCCAAGCGGATGGTTTAATCCCAGAGATTTAGAACCCCTGTACTCTAAAATTGTAAACATATTTTCGTTACAGGCGAGCGTAAATTTGTAAGTTGTTGATTATCTCCTGTTGGTTTGTGGCCTAACTAGATCGGCTGTGTGCACATCTGATTGACAGCTGTCAAAATAAGGCACCATCACATTGCGCCGATGGGCAGATGATTCCAAACTATAAGTTTTGCGTGTTCTGCCCGAGTTATAACATGCACTTTTGGTCAGTGAAATCGGTCAAAGTATCAAGCATGGACATCGGCTGCCGAGCTCTATCACAGATAACTCATCCACATCAATTAAATACGTGAGGGGGGAATTCAATGAAGTTTCCCGTACTTTCAATATTTATGAACATTGAAATGGTTAATTATATAATCAAAGTGTGTTTAGGTAATTGTCCTATAGGATTAGGATATCAATGTTTCAATTCAATTTTAATTTGTATTAATTTTCGTTGTCTCAAGGAACATCTTGTTTTATCAACTTGGTTAAAAACTTGTAAGTTATCTCATCTTACCTGTTAAAGACTTTACTTCTACGCAGAATTTTAAAGCGTTCTAAGTTCTATTATATCCTCACCGTAAAAAATGAAAGATGACGTAAACAAAGAAATGTAGGTTTTCATAAAATCTAAACTTTCGGCCGAAGAAAAGCTTCAATAACTCGCATGTCAGAGCTTTTGTTTAAGACGAAACATGATGCGCCTATTTTAGAAGTTCCTCTTTAAGTTATAAGAGTGCGGGCATCTTATAACGCAATATTCTTACTGAAGCAGGCTTGTTCCACTAAACTTCTAGTTTGAACATTGTGTCTGTTCATGTCCTTTAGTGTCTTCGGGTTGGAACTTTTTCGGTGACATACCAAGATGGAAGTCAGTGAATTTGAATTGTCGCTTGTGTGGGTTGTGGGGGGTGGGGGNGGTGGGAGGGAGTGAATTAGAGGAACGGGGTAAAAATGGAAATATTTGCATAACTTGGACTCATTTCATTTGGGAATATTTGTGTGGTTTCATGGCCCTAAGGAGGAAATGGTGGGACTATAGCGGTATTGTTGAGTAGGGGCAGAAAAGGAATGAAAGCCGTAAACAAATCGGAGAGAAAGAGGAATGGACGGATGGAAGAATGGAGAGATGGAGACTGGACAGATGGAAATATGGAGAAATGGAGAGATGGAGGAATGGAGAGATGGAGGAATCGACAGATGGTGGAATGGAGAGATGGAGGAAGGGAGAGAAGGAGGACTGAACAGATGGAGGAATGGGGAGATGGAGGAATGGGGAGATGGAGGAATGGACAGATGGAGGAATGGACAGATGAAGGAATGGAGAGATGGAGGAATGGGGAGATGGAGGAATGGAGAGATGGAGGACTGGACAGATGGAAATATGGAGAAATGGACAGATGGAGGAATGGGGAGATGGAGGAATGGCGAGATGGAGGAATGGGCAGATGGAGGAATGGGGAGATGGAGGAATGGAGAGGTGGAGGAATGGACAGATGGGGGAATGTGGAGATGGAGAAATAGGGAGATTGAGGAATGGGGAGATGGAGGAATGGTGAGATGGAGGAATGGGCAGATGGAGGAATGGGGAGATGGAGGAATGGAGAGATGGAGGAATGGACAGATGGAGGAATGGGGAGATGGAGGAATGGGGAGATGGAGGAATTGACAGATGGAAATATGGAGAAATGGACAGATGGAAGAATGGAGAGATGGAGGAATGGAGAGATGGAGATATGGAGAGATGGAGGGTAAAAGAAAAGGAGTTTTGACAAACTGGATGGTTCAAAAGCAGGAGGGGCAGACGAAAGAGGACAGTAGATTTGTCACATCGTTTTTTTTAGGATCGTAGATTTGTCCCATCGTGTTGTTTAGGATCGTAGATTTGTTACATCGTGTTGTTACCAGCAGACCCATGTAGGGCATCGCATGATTAGCTGATATATAAGACGGACGAGGCGCAACCAATTAAGGGATATATTAATGACAGAAAAAGTCAAGTTAAAGTGTGAGTGACATATTCGTCGGCCCAAAGTCACGTCCACTATATTTCATTGCCCGGCTGAAAAGTCACGTCCGCTATATTATTGCCCGGCTGAAAGTCACGTCCGCTATATTATTGCCCGGCTGAAAGTCAAGTTATTAAAATAGTGATCCGACCATATTCATAACGCGAAATATTTAACAAAACATGAGAAACCACTTGCTAGTTACATGTACTTGATTTTTTCCAAAACATGAAGTGGTCTTATAGCAATGGCCTACTTCGGAGTAGTAGCGCCGTCTTACTGTAAGCCTCTACCATTTGATGCTAACACCAGTTGTCGTCAACCAGATGACGTATTCCTTTAAGACTAATGGCCTGAAAGCAGGTCGGGACAGACTGTGATGTATCGAGTCGACGTAAGGTGTGCTGACGGTTGGTTTTATAACTTTATATTTGTAATCAACTTCTCGTTAGGTGCAGATAATTAGAAGCTTATGATTCATGACGTCGGAAATTGAACGTCTGCTTAAGGAGATTGGTGGAATTCTGTGTTGATAGATAGCAATATTTCTAATGTATGGCTATGATCATACTTTGGTGATACATGGCAATATTTCTAATGTCTGGCTATAATCATACTTAGGTGATAGATTGCAATATTTCTAATGTATGGCTATGATCATACTTAGGTGATAGATTGCAATATTTCTAATGTATGGCTATGATCATACTTTGGTGATACATGGCAATATTTCTAATGTCTGGCTATAATCATACTTTGGTTGTAGATGGCAATATTTATAATGTATGGCTATAATCATACTTTGGTGATAGATGCAATATTTATAATGTAAGGCTATAATTAGACACTACATCCCCAGTGAATCCCGTCAATATCATACAACAAACATACATCAAGACACTACGGCCCCAGTGAATCCCGTCAATATCATACAACAAACATACATCAAGATACTACAGCCCCCGTGAATCCCGTCAATATCATACAACAAACATACATCAAGACACTACGGCCCCAGTGAATCCCGTCAATATCATACAACAAACATGCATCTAGACACTACAGCCTCCGTGAATTATCGTCAATATCATACAACAAACATACATCTAAGCTGTCCCGACTGTCTTTGAAGTTATTGTTTGAGCTCCGTGCATTGTTTCGAAGATTCACTGTATCTGCCCCCCCCCCCCCAACGTATCTAACTGGATGTCTCTATAAGTCTGTGATGTTCCCACTCTGATGTATTCCACATGGCGGGCATCGGACATATCCGTCTACAGGTGTTGAGGCCTTTGATTACACATTGCATCGTATGGCTGATATATGCTCACCAACAGATGGGCACATACGACTTCTGATATCCCGTGCACATGTTGCCTCTCTGTAGGAGAAAACAATCAAGACATATTGTATTTTGACCGGCACTTTTGACATACAAAAAAGTAATGTCCAGCCATACGAAAATAATGTCCAGCCATACGAAAATAATGTCCAGCCATACCAACATAATGTCCAACCATACCAATATAATGTCCAGCTATACCAAGATAATGTCCAGCCATATCAATAAAATGTCCAGCCATACCAACATGATGTCCAGCTATACCAATATAGTGTCCAGTCATACCAACATAACGTCAAGCCATACCAACATAATGAATGTCCAGCAACATAAATATAATGGCATTGTAAAAAAAAAACCCCACAGGATGTCAATTTCTCATTGACTGCAAGCAACATCCCTTACAATACGTGGTCATATTCATATAGCGTAGCTCCTAGTTGACATATGCTTTCATAAAGGTGTGGTTGTTGTTTTTTCTCATAATGTGGTTGTGGTTATGTGGTCGTGATATGGTTTTGGCTATGCCGTGATGAAGTGACCGTGGTTAAACTCCAGCCAGCCAATGGCAGCCCTGAATAGACCACATGCTCTGTGATGACAGTTGCACATGCGCTTGAATTCCTGCAAGTGATTTAACGATATGAAAATGTCCTGGGGGGACAAATGGTCTTATTTTTTTAAATAGGGAATCAATTTGAAACCCCCCCCCCCCCATCTTACGCCTCCCAACCCCAGGTTGTGATGAATGTCAAGGAGAACTGAAAACCCGAAAGCGATCTTTGAGAATACATCGGACGGTGCAATACAATATCAGCGTGACGTTCATAGAATTGAACTTAACGGCGTGTAAGATGATAGCAGTTTTCTTTCTTTTTTTTTTGTTTGAAAATCTTCATGTTAGATGTTCGCTATTTAGTTGATTTTTTAAAATAATTTTCTGTGAATAAAATTAAGAAAACTGAGTTTGAGAAGCAAATTTCTAATAATTATGTGTTCAAAATCTGTTACCACAAGTTGAAATCTATCGTGAGTGATTTCATTATGTATCAATCAACAGTTCGATTTAGTAGTTTCTTGCATTTAGGAAACACCCTATAACTAACACCATTTTTAAAAATTCTTTATGAATTGTTTTATATTTTGTATAGAATTCATCATTTGTTAAGTAGGAAATGAACTATTGTCGATGAAACTTAAAGCCATGGCTGTTGGGCAAGCAAATAAAAGCCATATTAGGCATGTTATACATACACATTTTTTTCTGAATAAGTGTTTATCAATTAACGGTTAAAATAGTACATCGACTCATCTAAATACATTAAAAACACAGAATCTAAGGTTAATAATTTTTTAATAATTCCTTCAATGCGTTCAAACCATGTCTTTAGATCTACCTCAAGTTATACAACTTCTTTACTATAGAATCTACCTAAGCTTATACAACTTCTTTACTATAGAATTATGATGTCTCTAACATTTATATAAGACGTATAAGACGTTGTAGACAGCTTCACCTACTTGGGGTCCAAGGTCTCCAATACACTGTCCATTGAAGAAGAAATAAACAGCAGAATTGGCAAAGCAGCTGCAACAATGGCTAAACTAAATAAGCGGATCTGGCAAAACACCAAGCTAACGGAGAAAACCAAACTGTGCGTCTATCGCGCCTGTGTCATCAGTACACTACTATATGGGAGCGAGACATGGACCACTTATACATCTCAAGAGCGCAAGCTTAATAGCTTCCATTTGAGATGCCTGCGTCGCATCCTTGGTATTAAGTGGCAAGACAAAGTGCCTAATAGTGAGGTCCTAACGTGT
Source organism: Radix auricularia (assembly GCA_002072015.1). Taxonomy (NCBI): domain Eukaryota; kingdom Metazoa; phylum Mollusca; class Gastropoda; family Lymnaeidae; genus Radix; species Radix auricularia. The sequence continues at coordinate 437,955 of MUZC01004410.1, read as the reverse complement.
GCCAACACCCAAAGCATGTTCTCAATTCTTAGTGAAAGACGCCTGAGGTGGCTAGGACATGTTAAAAGAATGAGCCCCGGCCGCATCCCGAAGGACCTCCTATATGGTGAACTTGCTTCAGGAAAGAGGAAACAGGTCACCCACGCTTGCGAGTTAAAGATGTCTGTCAAAGGGACATGAAAGCAGCCAAAATACATACAAGTGACTGGGATTGTAAGGCAGAAGACCGATCTACGTGGCGCACAGTTGTCAAAGAGGGCGTCATAGTAGCCGAGGAGCGAAGAATGGAGGAGGCTGCAGACAGAAGAGCTAGGAGAAAGGCCAAAACATTTGGAAGCACAGAACTCGTGTGTAAAAACTGTGGTAAAGACTGTCACTCAAGGATAGGACTGCACAGCCACTCGAGAAAATGCAACCCAACCCAACGGTGATGCACCATCGTCTCGCGAGACGGAAGGATGCCAATATAAGACGTATAAGACGACTTATAAATTCCTAAAAATCCCCAAAAAGGTCCGAGTATCTCACGACTGTTCGTTACTTTCTATGGTTAGATGGAGGGGCAGCTGGGGAGGCGGGGAGAGCTGACCAACCGATTCCTAGCAGCTTTTCTATGCAGATGGGGAGAAAATACATAGCTTGCTGTGATAGGCTGGTTCTGTACAGAAAAGTACATGATAAAAGCACGAGTGTCTGTACATAGATAAAGCAGAAGTATTGGTACTTTTCATACAGTACAGCACCAATTCCTTAATACAGTAAAGTGTTTAAATGGCTAACAGTCAAGATCTCAAAATGTCTACACCAGCCAGAAGAAAGAAATATGAAGCCAGTTTCACACTTAAAGTTTGGGGGAGGAGGTGTGTTCTTGTACGGCGAAAATAGCTTAAAACCTATATTTGAAAAGGAAGAGCAAGGTTGGTAGGGGTCGTCTTTTACGCCGCGATATACGTTATGTAATATATGTACTAATGATTGAATCAATTGCACTTTAAATTCTGCTTACCGTAAAATATAAACTAGATCTGGTGAGAAGACGCACACATAGATGATCAAACTAACGAGGGGAAAATATTGTCCAAGTTTGCTCATGCGTCTCATTCAATTATTTCACAAAACTTCACTTCGTATTTAATGTCCAGCTCTATTGAATGATGGCGAGAAAAAAATGGCCAAACTTTACAACGGATGACAACACTTAAATCCAGGACAGAATCTAATCGGTCAATATTTTTATGTCAATAATAGAAATAAAAACTAATATCTTACTTGGTTATGTGACACAAAGTGCATTATTATAGCAATACACATCAAACTGTTATGTAATCCTACATTCCAAAACTCGTTTGGACATAATAAATGCACGCTGGCATGAAATTTACTCTTAGACAGGAAACTCGGTGACGGCTCGAACACTTTGAATCCATTTTTTGTAGCTGAGGCATTGCGAAATGCCCCCCCCCCCATACCCCAACTTCTTGACCACTGACCCTATAATTAAAAAGTCCACCTCCATCATTGAAGAGCCATTAACTGGTCAATTTGATACTTAGACCGACCCTCTGGAGCCATCCTTTTTAGGGGCCGAATATAAATTAGCCCCAGAAGTGTAGCCTCAAGGCCGTCAATTATTTTTGTGGGATATTTTAGACAGATGGGAATACAGAGAACAACATCCCCAGACTCCTGTTAGTCTAAGACAGGGGTCTCCAAGCTTTCCTGCCGAAGGGACGCACTAACAGTCAATCAGCAGTTTCGGGGCCAACTACTAACGCCAAATTACAAAGTTTTGTGGTAAAGTACAGGTGAAAATAGTTTTTTTTTTTTAGATTACAGGTCTTCAGGGGCCGGATGAGAGGGCCTCGCGGGGCGTATCGGGCCCGCAGGCCGTAGTTGGGAGACCCCTGGTCTAAGGGACTGTGGAGATTTAGATAAGGAAGGATACGTACGTGCAAGAAGTGCGTACAAGAAGTGCGTACAAGATAGGCGTTCAAGGAGAAGTGTTCAAAGGAAAAGTGGATACATTGAGGAGTGTGTTCAAATAGAAGTGTGTACACGTTGACTTGTGCGGATAGAGGTGTACATGGAGGTGGAGAAGTATATCCAAGGCTGAGTGTGCACAAGTAGAGGGCGCATTTTGTACAAGGAGAAGTGTGTACAAGGAGAAGTGTGTACAAGGAGAAGTGTGTACAAGGAGAAGTGTGTACAAGGAGAAGTGTGTACAAGGAGAAGTGTGTACAAGGAGAAGTGTGTACAAGGAGAAGTGTGTACAAGGCGAAGTGTGTACAAGGCGAACCTCTTGTCTTTACTCCCACACTTCTGGTGTACAAATTTTCGTGATGATGTCATTCAAACAATCTTTTGACATCTTTATGGTCATATAATCCATTGCAATAATCTTAATTTGTGTAAACACATTTTATTATGACGTTACATTAAAGTAGAAGATGACAAAAATAATCTCGAATAATAGTATTTAAAAAAATGTGTTCTGACTGACCAGCATTTTATATCAGTGTTAGTAAAATGATGTTTAATGATGGCGTCTTATTTTAGTTGATCTCTTCGAACTACTAGAAATCCTGGTGAAAATGTTCGTTTTACTTGTTAAATAATGAGCGTAAAATATTTTTTTAAAAAACAAAAAGTTTTTAAAGTGCTCACATTTTTTGTTTGTTTGTTTGTTTGTTTTTTTTTTTTAATTGTTCACAGACTTAAAGGATTTGTAATATCGATTAGTACAAATTTATTTATTTTTCTTTTATTGCATCTTCTGAATACTTTTGATTTTTTGTGTGAATTTTTTAATATTAAAAATTTTTCTCATACGAAGATGGTATTTGCAAACTTGTAAAATAAAGTAAATAAATTTGTTTCTTTTTTTAACATTAGATGAGTAATACTCTTTAAATAAAATATTAAAATGCGTATCAAAGTTATTAGTTTCACTAAATACAATTGTTCAATGTGACAAAAAAGATATCTATATACCTAGTAATGTAATATGTTTTTAAAAGAAGAATTCATTAGCGTCATCCGATGCTAAATAGCTTTCAAATGTTTCTTTAATATTAGTGAATGTACAGAATTAAATAATGAAAACATTGAAATCATTGCTGCCTTTGGTTCAAAATAGATGTGAATAAAACAAAGAAAAAGAGAAAACAAGTTAAAAGAATAAAACAAATTAAAGGAGACACAAATTGCGTGAATAAAGCAAAGTAAAGGAGAAACAAGTTGTGTAAATAAAACAAATTAAAGGGACACAAGTTGTGTGAATTACAAATAAATAAATATATACACAATTTGTGTGAATTACAGCATTACCTCGTCCCTACAGCTGTTGGAGGCCATAAAAGTCTTTTAGTTTGAACATCTCCCAACATACACTTACCCTGCATATTTATTCCAATTTATCTTTAAAATGTAAGTAAATTTAATTATTGCTATATGTTAAGAAGTAAACTAAATTTCTGTCCAACCAACAATTCTCATAACGTGTGGTAAATTAGCGCTCTTGTCCCAACGACGTAAATTATTCTCAACCCAGCAGAAAACATTACCTTTAAGGTTTTTTTATCTTCATTCCTTTAAAGTCTCATGTGTCTAAAGATGAACCTTTAATAGAAATACGATTTGTCCTACATAGCTCTATGTGGAATAAGATGCCCTACTTAGCTCTATGTGGCATAAGATGCCCTACTTAGCTCTATGTGGCATAAGATGCCCTACTTAGCTCTATGTGGCTACTTAGCTCTATGTGGCATAAGATGCCCTACTTAGCTCTATGTGGCATAAGATGCCCTACTTAGCTCTATGTGGCATTAGACTAACTTTAATATTGATACACCGGGAAATATTTCAAAGAATCTGACACATTTCACTAGGGCACGGTACCTGGTCGGCCTCGAATTCTCGAAATTCTCATAGCGGTCAGGAGACTCTCGAATATCTTTTACATTTAATGGAAACTTAGTTGAATCCTCCAGTATTTTTTTTAAAAAATCCTTTATATTAACTTGAGGTGCCGAAAAAACTTTGGATCGATTTTTAACCCATTTCCGCCTAAGCTAGCGAGCTGAAATTTTCCAGGCAGACTCATGCCGATGATGAAAATTAGGTATGAAAGCTTCAGATAAATCGAATTTACTGTAATTGAATTATTGAGTTTTAAAATTGTTTTATTTATCTCTATGCATCACGTTATTTTTTTAGATATGAGTGTCGTGTTCAACAACCTTTCCTGTTGCGCAATAAGGACTAATAAAGTGCGCATTACATTGACTATACTTTTAAGAAATATATTCACGATCGGTGCGCATTATATTAAACACGTTTTACGAGACATAATTAGAACTTGTATTTTCGGATAATTTTGCCCTGCGTATTATAATGAATATCCTTATAGTTATGTCTCGTAGATAAAGGATTTACGGGGTTTTTTTATTACCAAATTTCTTTCTTTCTAGAATCTCAGTTTTGACGCTAATCAAAAGAAGCATTGCTTCATCTCCGTGTTGAAGACGTGACATAGATGACGCTGTACATGTCCTATTTTTAGAACACATCACTCATGTTCTATTACTCTCTACCCGGACACCGAACATGTTGCAGGAGAGAGAGTGTGTATGTGTGTGTGTGTGTGTGTGTGTGTGTGTGTGTGTGTGTGTTTGTGTGACAGTTTCTGTGTGTTGGTGTGTGAGTGTTTCTGTGAGTGTTTGTGAGTGTGTGTGTGTGAGTGTGATTGTGAGTGTGTGTGTTAGTGTGTTTGTGTGTGTGTGTGAGTGTGTTTGTGTGTGTGTGTGTGTGTGAGTGTGTTTGTGTTAAAATGACCTGGAGTGAGGTTGTTCAAATATAGGATTAACTGCAAGAAAATATCTGAAAATAAAGTGAAATGAAATTTTGAAAAACCTTTCATAACGTCTCGTGATCCGGTATAACATTGGAATAGAGCAAAGAGTAAGACAAAGCAAAAGTTAGAGAATAAAATACCTCTTTGTACATGTGGCCCAGTGAAACAGTCTTGAATTTATAGAAATATAACCTGAGTTAAACAGTCTTGAAGTTACTGAAATATAATGTAAGTTTGGACCCAGTGAAACAGTCTTGAAGTTACTGAAATATAATCTAAGTTTGGACCCACTGAAACAGACTTGAAGTTACTGAAATATAATCTAAGTTTGGACCCAGTGAAACAGACTTGAAGTTACTGAAATATAATCTAAGTTTGGACCCAGTGAAACAGACTTGAAGTTACTGAAATATAATGTAAGTTTGGACCCAGTGAAACAGTCTTGAAGTTACTGAAATATAATCTAAGTTTGGACCCAGTGAAACAGTCTTGAAGTTACTGAAATATTAATATAAGTTTGGACCCAGTGAAATGGTCTTGAAGTTACTGAAATATACTGTAAGTTTGGACCCAGTGAAACAGTCTTGAAGTTACTGAAATATACTGTAAGTTTGGACCCAGTGAAACAGACTTGAAGTTACTGAAATATAATCTAAGTTTGGACCCAGTGAAACAGTCTTGAAGTTACTGAAATATTAATATAAGTTTGGGCCCAGTGAAACGGTCTTGAAGTTACTGAAATATAATGTAAGTTTGGACCCAGTGAAACAGTCTTGAAGTTACTGAAATATGATCTAAGTTTGGACCCAGTGAAACGGTCTTGAAGTTACTGAAATATGATCTAAGTTTGGACCCAGTGAAACAGTATTGAAGTTACTGAAATATGATCTAAGTTTGGACCCAGTGAAACAGTCTTGAAGTTACTGAAATATAATGTAAGTTTGGACCCAGTGAAACGGTCTTGAAGTTACTGAAATATGATCTAAGTTTGGACCCAGTGAAACAGTCATGAAATTACTGAAATATTAATATAAGTTTGGACCCAGTGAAACAGTAATGAAGTTACTGAAATATTAATATAAGTTTGGACCCAGTGAAACAGTCATGAAATTACTGAAATATAATCTGAGTTAGGGCTGGGCCCAGTGAAACAGTCTTGAACGTATAACCAAAGTTTGGGACCAGTGAAATATACGCATGAGGAGATAAGTATTGACCAGACTATTAATCCGAGTGAGTTAACGGACTTGTCAGGAACAATCGTCTGCCCTGTCGGTCAATGCCCCCCGCCCCACACCCAAAGTTAGCCATTATAACCCATTTGCATTAAAAAATTACTGCTGTCCCGTCCACACAACAAAATAAATTATTTTAGCTAAAATAATCAGACAGAAGAGAGGTGACCACTGTTTCAGTCAATGACATCGTCTAGCAGTGATGTCATCTAGAAATGACGTCATCTAGTAGTGACGTCTCGGAAAACGTATTTAATGGAAATTTTGAATGTTTGACTTGTCTTTCTTTGAATCTATTTAAAATATTTAGTATTGTGATCGAATTCTTTACAATAAGATGATGTTACATTAGTTACAGTCACACATAACGTTGACCTGCCTTGAGCACTACAACTGATGGGTCAAAGGTCACGTCATTCTAAACTTAAAGAACAAACTAAAAATCGTTACCTCCACGACGAGGTGTCCAAGCCCCGAGATTAAAGCTGGTCTATTGGATTAGCGGACCTGTCATAGGGCAATATTAAAAAAAATGTCCCATTCCACGGCTTCAAATTCGACCCGCCTCGATAATCCACCAGTAATCCGCCCGTCTCGTGCTAGTGATGCGTGCTGTTAACCAGCATTAGATTAAACCATTACTTGCCTTCATTAGTTTATTTAATGACCTGGCAATCAATAGTTCACTGACATAAATAACAGACACATTTCTCCCTTACTATCTGTCAATACTTGATTCATCTTTTCAAAACTAATTATTTCATTTTGAAATGCTCTTAATAGCTGTGGGCTGAAATATGGGGCACTGGACTGAGGTGACAGAAATCTTTATCAAAATGCTCCTACTACCAGTGGAAATTGACATTTTTAAAGGCTTAAATTATCGATTAATGTCTCGATTAATCGGTAATTTTTTTAATCGATTAAAATTATTTTAATCGAGAAAATGACGATTAAAATTATGGAAAAACTCAATACTGCTATCTTGCGTTTGTCAAAAAAAAAAAAAAAAAAACAATTAAAAATAGTTCCATTTTTAAGTACAAACTTCTCCATTCAAAACAAAAGATTTTTAAAGTGTAAACCTTAAAATATGCTGTTTTATGCTGATAATAACCCTATTAGTGTGGTCATTAACTTCACGATGGATGGGGGAGTGACGTAGTTGGGGTCATTAACTTCACGATGGACGGGGGAGTGACGTAGGTGTGGTCATTAACTTCACGATGGACAGGGGAGTGACGTAGATGTGGTCATTAATTTCACGATGGATGGGGGAGTGACGTAGGTGTGGTCATTAACTTCACGATGGACAGGGGAGTGACGTAGGTGTGGTCATTAACTTCACGATGGATGGTAGATTGACGAGTACGAACATCTATTTTGAATTGCACGGTTTAGTGACGTAAAGGACCTTGAATACATTAAAAACCTGTCGCAATAAAGCTCTCCACACTTGTAATTTAGGTTTTCAAATATTGCCTTTTTCCCGTGTAGCAGTAGTCTAAATATTTCTTTATTTTAAGTTTTGGTTCCGGTGTAAACAAAGGCAAGTGTAACAGAAAATTCTTCATTGTTTATTTTTGTTTAATGTTCACCTTTTTAATGACTACTAGAAACAATAAACGAGCTACAGGATATTCGCTATTGGACACATGCCAACAATTCCATCATCTCTTTACCATCCGCGCTTTAGTTGCGAAGCGGTGGAAAGATGTAAAGAAATATCTAGTACTTTGCCTTGTTAACAAAATTACTTGTATTCCGCAGTAAGTAAGCATAGTAGCCTAATATTTTGCTGTTTAAGATTAAAATTCTCAAATAACAAATGAAAAGTATGATTGCATTTTGTTAGGTATAGAGAAGGACGAGACGGAAGAAGTGAGTTATAATAGAGAAATACATTATTTAAAATGATTTGATTTGTTAATTTTCTTAACCTATCTGGCGTGGCCGTTCGTTAGTGCAATTTTTATGTATAGGACATTTGGTTTAAGAAGTGGTACCTATCACTGTCACCATCAGGGCTTGAATATAGGATATATATATATATATNCCCCCCCCCCCCCGGCAAATCATAAAACATCATTTTCAGACTAAGCACGGCCCACAACAAACTTAGGAAGCATATGTTCCGCAAACTCCGCATTGGAGAAAGGGAAATGTGCCCCTGTGGTATATCTGGAGAAAATGCGGAACATGTGTTCAAAACTGCCCTCTGTACCTACCACCATACCCGAACAGCCATATAGCCCCAGAAAGCTACCTTCCAAGAAAAAACTTTATGGTGGACGGTGGTCGAATCGCCCGTGGTCGAACCGACTGGGGTCGAATCGTCTGGGGTCGAAGTGTCCGTAATTAATGGTGGACTGAACCTATTGACTGCCACAACGCAGTTCATCACAGATATAGAGCTTGTGGTCTCAATCCTCCTTCAAAAGATTTTCAGAACGAAGAAGAAGATGATTAAAAACCAAAAACATAACGACATTACGGATTTATTACCTCAAAAAGAAACTTACCCAGTAGTTTGTTAACACATCTGGACTGTGCGATACGTCATAGATCGGCCTGCTATTCAATAGATCAATTTAGTGGATGCAGCATGGAGGGTTGAGGATTCAAAATAGATTCAGCGCTGGGGCTTTCGGATTCAACATATTCGCAAAGACACCATATATTCAAAGCCGAAACTAAAAATTCATGTGAACAAGGTAAAACTAAAGACGGGATTCAAACTCTGCAGCACAGCATCGATCAGCTGCTGTTGACGTTTTCGGCGGGTTGTCAAATCATTCATTTTCAGCTGGTTGGCGTCAACGCCATCAGGTTATCAACCCAATCAGGCCGTATGAGAATGTCCGTTCACTGACCAGTTTATGGGCCATACTCCGGTTACCGGCCTGAGAGTAGCACTCATGGGAAAAAGTTCTATAAAAAGTTGCTACCAGCCAAACGCTAAAGTGCTATTAAGTTAACTGCCAGGCAAGCAGGGTAGGGCCAGTGGTTCTCACATTTTTTGCTTCTGTTTAAACCCCCAAAAAGAATACTTTACTTAGTGAGTAAACTTAACCTATTCTAAAACATCTTAATTCTGTCGGTAGTGTCTTAAGTCAAATCTGACTGAAAAGTATGCGATCACAAAATTATGAACGGATCATTTCTTCATTTTTTTCTCTTAATGAAATTCTGAATTTTTAAAAAATGATATAAATTGTTGAATCCTCAATCGAAATGCTTCTACTTTAGGTCCACTTGAATAAACTGGACTTTGGCCACATAGAAAAGTCCACTTGAATAAACTGGACTACGACCACACAGAGAAGTCCACTTGAATAAACCGGACTTTTGCCAGACGTAGTATGTTCACTTGAATAAAATCGATTCAATCCCTAGGTTAAAATTTAAAAGACATTTAATTTGTGAACTTGAAAATAGAAACGAACAAGCCTTTCTTTACATAAAGCAAACAGTGCATCTTTCATCACTTAAGAAAAATGGAGTTAGCATCTATAGCATAAACAAGATATGGAAAATTCTTGATTGATTGAGAAAATTAGAGAATAGGGCTTGTAATGTCTAAAGAGAAATCTATTAGTAGAAATATACTGTGTTTTTAGCTGGACAAATTTAATAAAATTTAATCAACGATTCGAATTAATAAGAATTATGTAGGTATATTGAGAAGGAAGTATCTTATCAGCTTTTTGTTAATTCTTTTTAGTTTTAGACATCTTAGGCGAAGTGATTTTGATGGCATTAGGCGAAGTGAATTTGGTGGCACTGGGTTAAGTGAATGTGGTGGCATTAGGCGAAGTGAATTTGGTGGCATTAGGCAAAGTGAATTTGGTGGCATTAGGGGAAGTGAATTTGGTGGCATTAGGGAAAGTGAATTTGGTGGCATTAGGCGAAGTGAATTTGGTGGCCCTGGGCGAATTTTGTTTTGTTAGCCCTGGGCGAAGTGACTTTGGTGGCATTAGGCGAAGTAAATTTGGTGGCATTAGGCGAAATGAATTTGGTGGCATTAGGCGAAGTGAATTTGGTGGCATTATGCGAAGTGAATTTGGTGGCATTAGGGAAAGTGAATTTGGTGGCATTAGGCGAAGTGAATTTGGTGGCATTAGGCGAAGTGAATTTGGTGGCATTAGGCGAAGTAAATTTGGTGGCATTAGGGGAAGTGAATTTGGTGGCATTAGGCGAAGTGAATTTGGTGGCATTAGGCGAAGTGAATTTGGCGCCACCAGTGTCTAGCAAGCCCGAGAATGTTCTAATGGAAACATTAAAACCCCCAACGACATCGAAAAAAGAGGTTATGGGACTATATATATACTAGATTGTGCCGGGGCGGCGTGGCGCCTGCGGCGCCCACTTTTTTAGGGCGCCTACGGCGCCAACCTTTTTCAAAAGTCCAACTAACTTGTCCTTTTTTGATAAATACGAAATATTAAACTTTCTGAAATGCACGCAAAGTATTTAATAATAGGGGTTGTATTTTGCGCACCGATGCACACCAAACAATGACGTCATCATATTNTATATATATATATATATAATATATATATATATATATATAATAAAAAAGCCCAGCTCACTCACTGGATGTGGAACGCTGAGGAGCGATGTACGACAGTCTACAGCAGTTAGTTTAGTTGAAAAATCGTGTGTTGATGAGCGCTGTAATAATATTTAATATGATGACGTCATTGTTTGGTGTGCATCGATGCGCAAAATACAACACCTATTATTAAATACTTTGCGTGCATTTCAGAAAGTTAAATATTTCATATTTATCAAAAAAGGACAAGTTAGTTGGACTTTTGAAAAAGGTTGGCGCCGTAGGCGGCGCCCCGGCACAATCTAGTATACACATATTTACATAATAAATATATATGAAACTTTTGGAGACTTTTAAAGACGCTCCCGGGATGGTAAATGGCAACATTTCTTTTAAATTTGACACTCATGGAGTGGCCCATTATATCAATTTTGCTTAATGAGCTCTATAAATATATTTTAAGTTTTAGCCACTGTACAAATTAATGGATCTTTACCAAAATTTGTATATCAAAACTTGACAACAAATATTAAAATAATAAATGGTACTGAGTACTGAACTTCTAATGACCATTTCTTTGAGGCTGTGGGCTCAAAATGCCTTTGTCTTAAACGTTTAATATTTTATTCCCCATTTAATTTAAACATGAACAATTTTGACAAATAATGAAAAATATATCCATTATTATGCAAATAGAAATGAAAAGGTTTTTCAACTTTACATCTTTCCCTGATTGGCCCTGGGGCCCATAATGTCATTTTTTGCTTATATGAGCTATCTAAATATACGTGTGTGCGTTAGTTACTGTGTAAATAAATTGATCTTAACCAAACTTTCTATACAAAAACTTGGTAGCGCATATTTAAATTCTAGGGCACTAAACATCTCATTTCCATTCCTTCAGGCCAGGGGCCACAAATGTCTTTTTTTCGTATATGTTTAAGATATTTTCCCAATTCATTTTTTAACGATCTTTAAGAATATATATATATATATATATGATGAAAATGAATTAAAATAAGCGGGTTTTTGAAATTGATTCATTGCACGGAATGGGCCCAGGGGCCCCTAAATGTCGTTTTTTCGTATATTAGCTGCATTTAAAATTAGTGTAAGCGTTAGTGACTGAGAAAATTATTGGATCTTGTCAAACTTGTTATATAAAACTCAGGAGTCTATATTTATAGGGCAATGAAGTCATAATGTTCATTCTGTCGGAGTATGAGGCCCAAAATGTATTTTTTAAGCACATTAATAATTTAATTCCCTAATCAATTCTACATGATTGTGAAATATATCTTGACTACAAATGGCAATAAAAAAAAAAATTAAATTATGACTCATTTAGGAGCCGGCCCCTTAATATCATTTTCATTTTGTAAGGTTTTTAAATTATTTATTTATTTATTTGTCTGATTTCTATGACACTTGGATTTTTTGGTCGCAAACTTCCGCGAAGGTTTCTGACTCAACTGATTTTAAAACAGATCTCTCAGTTTCTTTAAATTTATTCTTTTTACTGAGATCGTTGCTACACACGATGAGTCTGCTAGTAAAAAAATAAATATGGAAAGATTTGTGTGCGAGGCCCCCACTAATGATCAGACTAATCGTAGGCCCTAGGCGGCTGCCTAGTTTGCCTATGCCTAAATCCGGCCCTGATCAGGAGCACACGCAACTCTTTAATTTAAAGTGTTTCTAACCATCACTTTTTTACATGAATCTACACTCAGCACTATAGTAAAAGTTAGCATTATATCTTTAAGTAGTTCGCTTTAACTCTCTTATATAAAGTATTTCTTCTCATCACTCTGTACATGTATCTACACTCAGCTCTATAACAAAAAGTTTTATTATATCGTTAAGTAGTTCGCTTCAACTCTCTAATGTGAAGTATTTCTTCTCATCACTATGTACATGTATCTATACTCAGCACTATAATCAGTGGCGGATTTAGCTTTGTCTGCGTGGGGGGGCCAGGAGAATTTTAGGGGGCGCCACAAAATTTTACTAATATCAGAGCATTGGGTAAATACTAGGGCTGCTAACGATTAATTTAAATTTAATTGTTAACTTTTGAAAAATTAACGATTAATTAATCGTTAATTTCGATTAAAGCAAAAAAATTTAATTTATGATGTCAAAAGTAACACTCATTTCACGTTCTTGTTGAAAATCTAAATAACACTGGCATGTCTCCTTTATATATCTACTTTTCACCAACTACGCAAAAAGACAAGCGTGTTGACATTAATTGGTTCAAGTGATGAGCGGATCTAATTGACAATATTACCAGGCGAGCTGAATAATCATTCACATGGAACTGAGAAAACTTAAACTGGTATGCTCAAAACGGTCTTGGCAATGAATGACCTTATCGGATATCGGTGTTCATTAATTTTCCACCATTGTACAGGATTAATGGATTCAAGAACTTCCATCTCCATTTTGTAACGCAGTAATTCATCAGAAGAGCTGTCGTCATTTCTGTTTCAGAGTCAAACTCCTTTACTGCCATTACCAAAATGTTCGTGTAATCTTCAATAAATTATTTATCACCCGCATTTTTTAAATAAAAAATTTTGTTGAATATTTGACTTCAAATTATTTTTAAGTGTTGGGTCGATTAATGGATAAAAATAATTTAGTCCTTAAAATTTTTAAGGATTAGTCGAGAAATTAATCGTTAATATCCGCAGCCGTTTTCAATACTAATTATTAGCCTACTAATTTAGTAAAATTTCCAAATTAA
>MUZC01004410.1:369756-403188 GCA_002072015.1 Radix auricularia | reverse complement strand
CTCAAACTCATAGTGTTACATTCATTCACACAATTTTAGACCTCAAACTCATAATGTTACATTCATTCACACAATTTCAGAGCTCAAACTCATAGTTTGACATTCATTCACACAATTTTAGAGCTCAAACTCATAGTTTGACATTCATTCACACAATTTTAGAGCTCAAACTCATAGTGTTACATTCATTTACACAATTTTAGAGCTCAAACTCATAGTGTTACATTCATTCACACAATTTTAGACCTCAAACTCATAGTTTGACATTCATTCACACAATTTTAGAGCTCAAACTCATAGTGTTACATTCATTCACACAATTTTAGACCTCAAACTCATAGTTTGACATTCATTCACACAATATAGAGTTCAAACTCATAGTTAGACATTCATTCACACAATATAGAGTTCAGACTCATATTTTAACATTCATTCACATAATATAGAGCTCAGACTCATAGTTTGACATTCATTCACACAATATGGAGCTCAGACTCATAGTTTGACATTCATTCACACAATATAGAGTTCAAACTCATAGTTAGACATTCATTCACACAATATAGAGTTCAGACTCATATTTTAACATTCATTCACACAATATAGAGTTCAGACTCATAATGTTACATTCATTACCACAATACAGTGCCCAAACTCATAGTTGTACATTCATCCACAGTGTATGGTTGTGTTTAGTCATTGTGTCATTCTAATAGGCTAGAAAGATTTATTCATTAGGTGACATGAGCGACTCAGGGTTGTTGAATGTGGTCTAGACATTTTTTATTATGAAATATCCAAATAAATCTGGTGAAAGGCAAAATATAACTTTTTTATTATCTTTCTAACTTTCTAAACGTTCCTTTTTTTTAAACAGTATTCTTTAAAAATCCTAAATGAATAGTTGGAACTAATATTTACATTACGTTTTTTTAATAAAAAATTAATTGTTTCGTTGTCGAAGATATAATTCAAAATCCTATTTTTTTGGTTTCAGAAAATTTCAGTGATATTTACAAATGAGCTGAAGGCGTACTTACTTTTTCTAAACGAAATTTCTACAGACAAACATATCATTTATATAATTTTTTTTAAATCTAAGCTTTTATTTATAGCGAGGCTAAACCATGTAAACAAACACACAATGATTTATAAGGCTATAAATCTCAGTCTCGGCCATTGGCTGAATCCTGAAAGACTTACAGCGTCACCGAGTCAAGCTGAAGTAATCATTGCCTAGATGTAATCATGAAAATATCGTATTATAAGTGGAGGTCGGGCTTGGACCTTTTTCGAGACAAGGAGACTTTTAGCCAATACTCGCGGATACACGAGGCATTCTACATTTGGCGCCCACAGCTTTCAACGGATTACTTGTCCTAATCCGAGCTTGTGGTCGAGGGTTTTGTCTCATCCATCAGTTACGACATAGAAAGAATGTTTACCGTCACATTGCCTCCTCATCCCCCCCCCCACCGAAGAATGGGAAATCAAAATAAAATAGAGAGACCCGAAAAAGTCCCGATGAATTCAACAACCTTTTCCAAAGCCAATAAATATTAAGTCATTGTTGAATATTTCACCTTGTATTTTAAATTTAATGACAAGATCTCATGGACGAAAGTGGTGTCATGTGACCGGATTTGATTAAACATGAAGGTTAATGACAAAATTGAGTTCAAAACAGGCAAATTTACTCGCTTGTGTATCACGGAGGAAAAGCGGTGGGTCGGGTATGCCATTAACATGAGACAAATCCAAGTTGAAATAAAGTGACTCGATCATCTCCCCTGGTTCAATTTGACGGTAGCTTGTTCTGTTTGACTGCGCTCAACAACCGTGCTGTGATCAGATCGGAGCTTTGATAACTAGGAGGTGACCACTCTCTAGAAAAAAGAGGACGTGGGAGGGGAGGAGGCGGATGGACGTAGTTAATCGAAAGGATCTCACATTTAAAGCTTAACCAGCCCTTTAAAATTTAATTCTATTTCCCTTGCTGTGAGTGCCGTGCGTGTTATGTTTATTTAAACATGTACTCTTCGGGCAAAATAACAAACAATTTCTGGTTGTGTGCCGACGAAAAACTTCGTGTGAATTTGGCCAGTTTGTTGTCTGGTACTTTTTGTCATTCCTGTTGTGGAGAACGGCTGTGTCTTGTACAATAGTATGTCAAGCTTTCATGATTGGTCAATTCCTTTGAAAAAAAGGGTGGTGGGGCATGATCATAATAGTAAGTCAAGCTATCATGGTTGGTAAGAGCAAACATGAACAAGTAAAATTGTTGATTATAATATTTGTTCATAAACAGCATATAAAAATGATCACTCGCACCTTCAATTTCAAAAAGTTTGTTTAACACGCATTTTAAGATTTAGGTTTGCATGCTCAGGTCGCAACTTCATTTTTTTACTTAATGCAAGTGCTAGACATCCATCTGTAGCTTCTGGTCATTATTGGCATTGACCTCGATCTGTAAGTGTTGGTACGGATAAATAATGTATTCGATGTACAGTTCTTTAGTAAAAAAATATGCCATGACCTTGATGTTGAGGTGATATGTCGAGAGACTAGCGATGAACCCAATATTCACAGAATTTGTCAATCTATAATTATGATTGCATCCCAAACCTCTAATCTAACTCCCAAATCTCTCATTTAGCTCCTTAATCTCTTATCTATCTCCCAAATCTCTCATTTAGCTCCATAATATCTCATATAGCTCTCAAATATCTCAATGAGCTCCCTAATCTCTCATCTAACTCCCAAATATATCATTTAGCCCCTTAATCTCTCAAGTAGCTCCCAAATCTCCCATTTAGATTTATAATCTCGCATTTAGCTCCAAAAGCTCTCATATATCTCTAAAATCTCTCATTTAGCTCCATAATCTCTTATCTAGCTCCTAACCTCTCATTCTCTCAAGGTCTCTTTTTTTTCAGAATTGATTTGAATAAAGTCGACTTCTATTTTTTCTTCTTCATATTTTGTGGCTTTACCGTATTTTTATTGCCTCCTGCCATGTCCTTATCTGGTGGCCGACATAGCCAATCATAGATTACGTGTTCCTTGACCCTTCCGTCCCTGGAACACAAGAGTTCTCTCGCCTTCTCTAATGGTTGCCACCATTACACTACAATCGTCTCCCCTTACCCTTCACCTCGAGTAGACAGAATTTTACTAACGGTGAAATTTTAAACAAATATTGTAACTTCAGTTCAATCGTTTTAATTTTATTGTAATTTGAATTAATACTAAAACATTTGATATATGCGGAAAAGTTGTGTGGATGAAGGGGGTGGAATAATAAACAAAGGGAGAAAGCAACAAAAGAAAACAACGAAGACATTTGGTCGTCTACCAAAAGTCCTGGCCATCACTCTCTTGCTGCTCACAATTTGATGACCTCGTTAGTTTGCTTTGAGCCGAACGCGCCTGGTCTAATGGCGCATACTTATCGGAAAATACGGCGTTCACTGGTAGACGTGAATAAGCGGTGTTTACAACGGCTGCTGGGAGGGAAACCTCAGGAAATTGGTAACTGGACGCCAACCAGGATAACTGGTCTTATAGTACGGCCAGTAACTCTCCCAGCTTTTCTAACATGTTATTTGCCACTCTTTCTTTCTATAAGCCGTAAAAAAGCACCGGCCATTGCCACTTTAAGACAGCTAGCTAGCTATACGGTGAATGAGTTTCTGATCGGGTTTTTTAAAAAATATATTTATTTTATAAATAGTTTTATTGCATATGGTAAATACAACAATTTATAGCTTTTTCAACTAAGATTAAAAACATGGAGTGAAATCGTTGAAGATGTCTTACAATGTACGGCATTTTTCAGCGGATGTGAAAACCTGATAGGAGATAACAAAATATGATTCACAGAATACTACAACACTAATGGCCGGGTTGGACAAACTATTTTGAAATCCTGAAAATCTGTTAATGGTCAAAGGGCAGAAATTCGTGGTATATTTTAGTAACTGTTGGCCACATCTTTGATGGTAAGAAAGTGTTTGTAACTGTTGGCCACATTTTTGATGGTAAGAAAGTGTTTGTAACTGTTGGCCACATCTTTGATGGTAAGAAAGTATTTGTAACTGTTGGCCACATCTTTGATGGTAAGAAAGTGTTTGTAACTGTTTGCCACATCTTTGATGGTAAGAAAGTGTTTGTAACTGTTGGCCACTTCTTTGATGGTAAGAAAGTGTTTGTAACTGTTGGCCACATATTTGATGGTAAGAAAGTGTTTGTACCTGACGGCCAATGTTGAGATGCTGAGAACTCGTGTAAGCCGTCTGTACAATAGCACTAACAATCTTTCAACTGTATGCCCCTATCCATCAATTGTTGACTTATTTGTTGGTATTTGCAGCCGTTTTTTTAAACCCTTGCAAATTCCCCTTTTGATTCTTGTTTCTTCGTACTGTTATTTCCTTCAATATCTATATAATACTCTTCACTCACTCTCTCTCTCTCTCTCTCTCTCTCTCTCTCTCTCTCTCTCTCTCTCTCTCTCTCTCTCTCTCTCTCTCTCTCTCTCTCATACACACACACTTAAAGCAAAACCATTTTTGTGACTGTCAGTGTTACAAAAATAAAAAATGAAAACATTTTTAATGAGCGTCTTGTAGAAAGTTGCTCAAATTAAACCCAAGAAGTTTTAAAACATATTTTAAATACAGCAGAGAAATCGAGTCGTTACCCTGACTTGAGTCGCCCTGGGTATGGAAATGTCTTTTTTTTTTTGGGGGGGGGGGATAATTTGTCGGCCATCTTTTGGTTAGAACAAAATTAAAGTTCTTGTTGGAGTGAAATTCACTTTTAATATCTCGGGACTTTCGTGGCATCTGTGCCCAACGCGAGGGGGAAAATCTAATAAGATACTGCTGGTCAGGGGCCGGAACTGTCATTGGTCAGAGTAAAGGTCATTGGGCAGTATTGAGATGAGTAGCGTGACTTGAAATTTAGGCAAGAAGCCAATATCTATAAGAAAATTTAATCTTTACATTTAGGCAAATAGGCATTAGTTATTAACTTAGTTATTAGATCAAATGAGGGAGGGTACCGTTAAAAACTTAGTTATATGTAGATGGACTGGCATTTATAAAAATAAGGAAACTAAATATTTAACTTTGGCGTTTGGCAAAATAGGCATTCGCGAAATAATCAGCTGGACAGTGGAGTTGGTTCTGAGATGATATGGTGGTGTGTACCGTTAAAAACTTAGTTAGTAGATCAAATGGTGGTGTGTACCGTTAAAAACTTAGTTATTAAATCAAATAAGGGAGTGTACCGTTACAACCTTAGTTATTAGATCAAATGGTGGTGTGTACCGTTAAAAACTTAGTTATTAAATCAAATGGTGGTGTGTACCGTTAAAAACTTAGTTATTAAATCAAATAAGGGAGTGTACCGTTACAATCTTAGTTATTAGATCAAATATGGGAGTGTACCGTTAAAAACTTAGTTATTAAATCAAATAAGGGAGTGTACCGTTACAATCTTAGTTATTAGATCAAATATGGGAGTGTACCGTTACAATCTTAGTTATTAGATCAAATATGGGAGTGTACCGTTACAATCTTAGTTATTAGATCAAATGGTGGAGTGTACCAATGAAAACTAAGTTATTAGATCAAATGGTGGAGTGTACCGTTAGATCATGATGAACTCATTCAAGAGATCGAATCATTGGAATGAAACCACTTATTGCAGGGTGTCAGTAGGTCATATATCCCAAAGGGAGGCAACTATTGAGTAGAGAACTCTTGCAGCAAAGATCATGACAGATAACAGGGTACATTATAGTAATTAGATATTTTCATTACTTTGACCAGTGTACAGATTTTTTCGCCGCAAAATGTAGGTCTTTTAAAACATATTTAGATTAAAATAGAACAGGTATGTAGAAGTAGTAAGAAATGGTTATGGATATAGAACAGGTATATAGAAGTAGTAAGAAATGGTTATGGATATAGAACAGGTATATAGAAGTAGTAAGAAATGGTTATGGATATATAACATGGGACATGATATATTGAAATACAATGTATTGCAGCTATAAATATGTGTATTTATATATACATGATATCTATAATACTAAAATATGACAATGTAGAAAACATCCATATGTTTCTGTGCAAGTAGCGATACTAAGCCGTTCATGAGAATAGTTTAACGTGAGCTTTGTATTGTGACGTCAGCAACTCATGTAGGGATTACGCTTACAATATCGTAGAACTCTTCGCGATAATGGAAACTCCTAAAACGCTGTTGATTTTTTTTCAAGCATCTGAAAAGATATTGTTCTGCCCATCATTTATTTAAATCGTACACACGAAAGCCTTAGGATGTGTTAAGTCCCCTTGGAATATTGAAGATCTGGAGAATAACTAGGTCAAACTTGAGGGAAATGGAGGGAGGGGGGGGACAACAGCAGAGCTTTGAAGAACGAGTTTTCTTAGTGGCTTGATGTAATCTGTACTTTGTCAACACTTATGATAATTGAATGGTGAGACACTATCAGCGGAATGGTCAGATGCTACCAGCGGAATGGTCAGACACTATCAGCGAATGGTCAGACACAAACAGCGGAATGGTCAGACTCTACCAGCGGAATGGTCACACTCTACCAGTGGAGTGGTCAGACACTACCAGCGGAATGGTCGGACTCTAACAGTGGAATGGTCAGACTCTACCAGCGGAATAGCCAGACTCTATCAGCGGAATGGCCAGACTCTATCAGCGGAATGGTCAGACTCTATCAGCGGAATAATCAGACACTATCGGCGGAATGGTCAGACACTACCAGCGGAATAATCAGACACTATCGGCGGAATGGTCAGACACTATCAGCGGAATGGTCGGAATCTACCAGCGGAATGGTCGGACTCTACCAGGGGAATGGTCAGACACTACTAGCGAAATGGTCGGAGTCTACCAGCCGAATGGTCGGACTCTACCAGGGGAATGGTCAGACACTACTAGCGAAATGGTCGGACTCTACCAGCGGAATGGTCGGACTCTACCAGAGGAATGGTCGGACTATACCAGTGGAATGGTCGGACTCTACCAGCGGAATGGTCAGACACTATCAGCGGAATGGTCGGACTTAACCAGCGGAATGGTCAGACACTATCAGCGGAAAGGTGAAAAACACTTGCAGTGACATCAATAAGAGACAGTTTTGTCATCAGCTTCAAATATTAATAGTTATTAGTTAACTTCGACAACTAAAAGGCTGTGAGAACATATTGCAGACGATTGCAGCCTAATACAGTTATCGCCATGAACACCTATTGTGACGTGTGCAAAGTTTCAAGTATGGGGGATATTGTTGAGTTGGTGAAACTTCAATGACAGAATTTGACCCGGACAGACGATAACCTTAACAGATGTTGACCCAGACAATCCTGGGCCGTTTCAAACCTTGACAAATGTTGACCCAGACAATCCTTGGCCGCTTCAAACCTTGACAAATGTTGACCCAGACAATCCGGGGCCGTTTTCAAACCTTGACACGGAAATACGTTAACCAAGACAAACGTAGATTGGGAAAAAACTGAGTTGGGAAGTTGAAAGTCTGCAATTGTCAGCTCTGTTCATTACTTTGTCTCACTCACAGGCGAATAATCACGTGATGGTCAATGGTCGGGCATGTGTGACCAGACATAGGTTAAGCCCATAGATCAAAGCTGTGTGAGTTAGCTACTGGCGTACCTGGTGTGTACATCTTTAAGCCTTAGCTTAAGCCCACTTAACACTGGACACGGTCCGCATATCTAGCTATAAACCTGAAATCCGGTAGCCGATAGCTGCTTGGTTTTGTTTACATCTCATTTGCGTGCATGTATCTTATCTGTTACAGATGCTCCTTTACACAGAAGATTGTATAAAATGAATCTAATGCGTAGCAATTCTCCAACAATCAAAACAATGACTTAACAAAATCGATTTAAAAAAAAAAAAAAAGAAAAAAAAAACTACATTAGTAAATATTTTGAAATTCGAATCTTATGTTAGGAATTTTAAAATATTTTAAAGTTGTTTTCTATATCCGATGTGTTGTATACACCATACAGCAGACCACCCCCCGCTACACACACACACACACACACACACACACACACACACACACACACACACACACACACACACACACACACACACACACACACACACACGCGCGCACACACACACACACACCCACACACACACCCACAAACACACACACACACATACGCACATTTAAAAAGAATAATAATAAGGGTAAATACAAAAAGGCAGAAATAATTTAAGAAGTCTGAGGTGTAGATAAACTAAAGAGTATTGTTACAAATGTGGTAGTCTATGATTTGGGAAATAGGTTTGGTTTATAGTTAGCAGATTTGAGTATACATTTGGTATATATTTATACATGTATCTTTATTGATCACTAAAACCTATATTTGGGTATTGTCGGGTATGGACGATGAATAAATGTTGTTTTATAAATGGGTTGAGAGGGTGGTAAAATGTGGAATAGACCAGGTAATAGGTCATAGCAAGGTCATATCAAATACTATTGGATTAAATATGATTAAATGGGCTTTAATATTGGCTATAGATTGTGGTGTAAATGTGGCGTAAATCTAATATATAAAGATCAGTTGATGTTTGTAAAGATTGTGGTGTAAATGTGGCGTAAATCTAATATATATAGATCAGTTGATGTTTGTAAAGATTGTGGTGCAAATGTGGCGTAAATCTAATATATAAAGATCAGTTGATGTTTGTAAAGATTGTGGTGTAAATGTGGCGTAAATATAATATATAAAGATCACTTGATGTTTGTAAAGATTGTGGTGTAAATGTGGCGTAAATCTAATATATAAAGATCAGTTGATGTTTGTAAAGATTATGGTGTAAATGTGGCGTAAATCTAATATATAAAGAACAGTTGATGTTTGTAAAGATTGTGGTGTAAATGTGGCGTAAATCTAATATATAAAGATCAGTTGATGTTTGTAAGTTTGTTAGTTTGGATGTTTTACTTTTCGACTTTAATTTTTACTTTCAAGGAAAAGCCAAATGTCGGACGGAGATTCCTTTTAACCTGCAGATGGTTTTACATAGTTTTTTTTATATTGTCTCTTTTGCCAGAAAGCCGTAAATAAAAAAAAAAAAGAAAATGTAGAGACGAAGAAAGAAAAATAAAATCTCATTTCCATATTGAAAAACTTGAGAGCAAGTTATTTTTTATTAAGTATTTTTTCCACGACTTTATTTTGAGCGGTGCGCTTTCAAAAATCTTTTATTGTCAAATTAATTATGGGGCACACTTTTTTGTGTACGTATCTTAAATTGAGCTGTGTTATTTTATTGTAATTTTTTTCATTTTTTTTTCTTTTGTTTTGTGTTGCAACGCAGTGGCATTTTTACGTGTTGTTTATAATAACAAAAAATTTAATTTATAAAAGTACTAATTATGCGAGGGAAGATTATGATAAAAGAAATAGTCCAAGTTAAGTAAACTTAATCGTAAAGAGAGCACTTATACATTGTTTTTTTAAAAACATTTGTTCCTTGTTCTTTTTTTCTAATATGAAGATTTAATTTTTAATATCTGTATCTATATATAGTAGATAAAAATTTCTCTAACTTAAATTTTTCGAGTTCATTTTACTAGCTCTTTCTTTAAATTACTTATTAAAGTTAAGCATTAATGATCTTTCGATGCATTTAAAGCCCTATGGCCTATGTGTTTTTTTTTTATATAATATGCTTAATAAATTTACAATTTCAACTTCTGCTACCCTATTTAATATTAGTTTTTTTTTTTCAACAATTGGAATCTAATATGTACACTCCTTTCTTCTAAACATGTAAATCTTTGTTTCACAAACGTTGTTTTTAAGCGAATAGATCAGTGGTTCCCAAACGTTTTTGACCCACTGACCCCTTTTATACTCAAAACTTCCCCACCTGACCTCGAGTGAAATACTACATAAATGCATAGTACAAAAATTACACTTAAAAAGCAACATTTTGATGAAGAAGTACGGTAGGTATTGAAACTGTCTTTGTTTTTAAAAAAATTGACAACAATTAATAATTTGGATTAACGTGATGAGGTTTCATGAGGGTTTTGATGACCGACTCAATGTTTGTGAGTTACAACTGGAGATCTTCACGAGCACCCATTTCTAGTTGTGTTCTGTGGTTTTTTATGATGAGATTCACAACGCCACTGTATCTTTGTTCTACCATAAAGGAAGATGGGGTAAGCAGTCAAAAAGTTCTGTGCAATAACCCTTATATATATATAATCATCTGGCATCTGTCCGCCCTCAAGGGTTGATGGCGTTTACTCCTGCTCTTCCGCCCCCTACCCTTTCCCATGGCCCTTCTCTCTTCACTCCTAGATGTGAGGGATGCTTCCGCAAGTTGAATGCCCTCACGCCAGAGTGTGCGCTCCTCGGCAATGGTTTCCCACGTTTTATGGTCTATCTGCGCCAGTGACATGTCTTTCTTGCAGACATCCTTGATGGGCAGGCAGGGGCGACCTCTTTTCCTCATACCAGTTGCCAGCTCACCGTAAAGCAGGACTCTTGGAATACGCTCCGAGCTCATCCTGCAGACATGGCCCAACCACCGCGGGCGCCTCTCACTCAGGATTGAGTGCATACTCAGCATATGGCTCCTTCTGAGTACCTACACTTTGTTGATTTTATCCTGCCAATTGGTTTTTTAGGATACTACGCAAGCTTTATAAGTAGAAGCTGTTAAGTTGCTTTATTTCCTTGGGGTTGGTCGTCCAGCACTCACCGCCATAAAGGAGTTGCTGAGCACGGAGGCCTGGCACACAGTGATTTTCGTCCTACCAGTGAGCTGCGAATATAAAAACCCATAACGCAGTACCTTAAATTGGGCAGTACAATAACCCCTAATGCAGGTTATAAAATTGGGATCTGCCTTTGTAGCTAGATTTTGTGGTATCCTTGCTTAAACAATTGCTTAAAGTTCCCCCTTTCAATAAGCTGCTCCTGTGTTAGTATGGATTCATCATTGCTTGGGATCTGAGTTTGTTCACACGCAAACGGGTTCAACTGCCATTCGGGAATATCCAAGTGAATAATGTCTTCAAATCCTAGTTTCAGGTCTGAGGTCCGCATGAAGAGCCGTTAAGTGTTGGCAGTAAGCCAGCAAATCTTTATCTCTATTTTGAAATTTCGAAAAAATTTAAAACTGTTTTGAAGTTTTGTTAGCACAGAAAAATTTATGCAACAAACTCAGATGTAACGCTTTTATTTTGAAATTAGTTTCGTTAAAGTTGGATAACTAAATCTTTCATTAAGGGTATGTCGTTTTTTGAGTTAATTGTGTTGCTGATCATTGTCTTTGATTTTTCCAGGAATTCGGACACTGAATCAAAGATAGCATAAAATCAAATTAAATATTCACTTTATGATAACCAAAGTACTTCTGTGTGAGTAAGTAAACGATTATAGTCTTCTTCATTTTCAAAAAAATATTGAGCAAAGGATCTCTCATTTAAGCAATTCCTTTTGATTTTATTAACTGCTCTAATGACATAATATAGTGATCCATGCAAACTGACCCTAAGATTTTTGGGGAATAAATGATTATGATGAATGGCACAATGTCCTGAAAATACATTTGGTACAGCTTGTTTTAAGTATGCCAGAAAATCAAGGATATTTCTTTAACCTCATTAAAAAAATTCAGCAAATATCATTTCACCTTTTGTGTCTGTTGCCACTAATTTAAAACTATCTATTTTAATGTCCACTATAATAAAACTTGAATGCGCGGCCCCCCGACGTTGTTCAAGGACCCCCAAATTAATTGTAATATCTCACGGACCCCCTGAATAGTTCCTCGGACCCCTGGGGGTCCGTACAAACCAATTTGGGTAACACTGGAATAGATCACTTTTAAATATACTTTGCATATAAATTATCTCATTTCAAAAACAAAAAAACAGGAGAAAAGGGAAGTGGGGATAGAGAAAAAATGAACTTAATGACCATTTATATGAAAGGGAAAAGCGATTTTTTAAATAAAAAAGTATTGATGTATTTTAATTTGCTTTGTTATTGATTCATGCAACGTTCTTCCTTTAAGTTCTATCAGCGTACTAAAGACTACGCGAGTTTCGTTCCGAATATATCATTTTATAGCGTTGGACTTATATCAATGAGAAAAGTTTTCTGGATTTTAAATAAAAGTAAAGCTCTTTTCGAATCGTTTTTTAAATTGCATAGTGGTATTTATATTACGTTAAATTTGCTCAGAATTAAAGAAACCCCTTCTTCACGTCCATATTTCTCACTAATTGAAAGTTACATTCCCGAAAGTACTCACAAAATTTAGTTAGATTGTAATCGAAAGGTCCAACTTCAATTGTTGCATACCTATACACTATACAAACTTAACATATAATTATTGCCGTATCTTCAAATACGTATTAAACTTTTGAGGGCAGTACACTCCCGCTTCAAAAGCGCGGGTACATTTCTAGTATAATATAAATGTTATGTGGATGTTGTATGATTTGGTGAAAAATCACATGATTCGATTGCTTTTGAAAGTAACATTTCTTTTGGTATTTTATGAAAATGGCATGTTTTCAAAACATACTGTTTCTTGTTGGGGCCTGTCACTCTACTAATACAATTGTATCTTTAACTCCAGGCTAATATACATGTTTTCTCATGTGTACTAAATGAACTTGGTCTTGTCTGGATCGTGCCAAGTTTAGTTTTCACTCACTGACTTAGCTTCTCGGGGCTCTGCATTATTCTAAAATCTCGGATGATCTATACGGTGGGTTAAAAAGGCTAGGGGCTCTGGTTTGTAATGGTTGTCTCCTCAAGTGATCTGGTAACTTGTGTGGGCTCTTGAATGTGTGCGGGCTGTTGAGTGTGTGTGTGGCTGTGAGTGTGGTTTCTCGTTCATCTCGGGGGAAAGGAATGGGGTGGGGGGGGTATACGCCACCGTATTTACCCTCAAGTCAGCCTCGGGAGAGAATGGAGACTAGTGTTGTAATTAACGAGGTAATTCTGGTGCAAGAGATGGGCACACAAAAACCGCGAGCAATCTCAGTGACGTGCTAGAGACGTGGGTGCAGACAACTTCCAGTCACCAGTGTTTCCGAAATGACTTCAAACTGTCAACCACTTTATCTACCTTAGCCCTGTAGAGTAGTCCTACGGACACGACCAGACATCTTTCTCTAACGTCATCTTTCACTGGCTTATTCTCTGAACCAACAAATCTGCACGGGGTGGGGGGGGGGGGGNGGGGGGGGTAAAACATAGTCTCTTTTGTTTTTTTAAAAAAACAACCAGTACACACCTTGTAACTCTACAGAAACGCCTTGTAACTCTGCTACCAACACCTTTCTATCTACCAACACATAACTAATTATACCAACACATTTCTATCTACCAACACATTCCTAACTCTATCAACAACATTTTTCTATCTAGCAACACATCCCTAACTCTTCCAAAAATACCTTTCTATCTACCAACACATCCCTAACTCTACCAACACATTTCTATCTACCAACACATCCCTAACTCTACCAAGAACACCTTTCTATCTACCAACACATCCGTAACTCTACCAGCACCATCTAATACCTGTATACATTCATACTTTTTACTAACTCTATTCTCTAAAATTCTTGAGAATGTTTAAGAGTCAACTATAAATTAATTGTTTTCGTAGTTTCTATTAATCAACCCCATTTTAAATACAAATTATTGAGCCCGTCGCATAGAACTCAACATGGATATAACAGAACGAATGGACTACTCAGGACTAAATTATTGATTAAAACACGAGTACCCTGATAATCTCATCTATTGAACACACAGAAAGTCAATTGAGTTGGATGTTTAGAACTTATTTTCTCAGTTGATGATTGGTTGGGCTCCCTGTTGAGAAACGTTGTTCTTATATATATATATATATATATAAATAAGTCGAAGTCTGTACACAAGTTCATATGTTACAATAGGAAAATAAATACTACATTTTAAAAAATAGCCTTTAGGGAGGCAAACTGCAAAGACATTAATCCTAAAATAAACAATATTACTATATATTTATAGTTCTTTTTTAAAGTCAAAATAGCTCCAATCATTTTTCTCGTATCCAATAATATAGTCCGAGAAGAGCGTTTGCTGACAAGTGGATGAATAGGCTGAAAGCGTTTCGCTGAAATAGGACACTTAGAAGTCGGAGAAATTGTGTACCTTATATTGAATCACTCGCCCTAATGATCTGTTTGCCTCCCTTCCCATAACATCACTCAGCTTTGAGAAAAAAAGGATGATTTTTAATAATGTTACCGTTTTTGAAGAATGGATTTCCATTGGCTGTCCAGAATATTTTCACTAAGACTACTATACTAGAAAACAGCAGGTGTGCCACTTGGACCAACGATTACCCGTGTTCAAGATGCGAGAGTTTAGTTCACTTTTCTGTTTCTTGTCCACATACAAGCTCTACTGGGGATATATGTATTGTCTACATACAAGCTCTACAGGTGATATATGTATTGTCTACATACAAGCTCTACTGGTGATATATGTATTGTCCACAATGACCACATACAAGCTCTACTGGTGATATATGTATTGTCTACATACAAGCTCTACTGGTGATATATGTATTGTCTACATACAAGCTCTACTGGTGATATATGTCTTGTCCACAATGACCACATACAAGCTCTACTGGTGATATATGTCTTGCCCACTTACAAGCTCTACTGGGGGTGTATATTGTCCACATACCCGCTCTACTGGGGGTGTATATTGTCTGCATACACGCTCTATTGGTGGTGTATCTTGCCTACATACACGCTCTACTAGGGGTGTATCTTGTGTACCTACACGCTCTACTGGTGGTGTATCTTGTCCACCAACATGCCTTACTGGTGATTTATCTTGTCCACCTACACGCTCTACTGGTGGTTCACCTTGTCCACCTACACGCTCTGCTGGTGGTTCACCTTGTCCACCTACACGCTCTGCTGGTGGTTCACCTTGTACACCTACACGCGCTACTGGTGGTGTATCTTGTAGACCTACACGCTCTACTGGTGGTTCACCTTGTAGACCTACACGCTCTACTGGTGGTTCACCTTGTACACCTACACGCTCTACTGGTGGTGTATCTTGTACACCTACACGCTCTACTGGTGGTTCACCTTGTAGACCTACACGCTCTACTGGTGGTTCACCTTGTACACCTACACGCTCTACTGGTGGTGTATCTTGTACACCTACACGGTCTACTGGTGGTGTATCTTGTACACCTACATGGTCTACTGGTGGTGTATCTTGTACACCTACACGGTCTACTGGTGGTGTATCTTGTACACCTACACGGTCTACTGGTGGTGTATCTTGTACACCTACAAGCTCTACATTCATGCTTTACTGAGGGTGCATCTTGCCTACATACATGCTCTACTGGGGGTGTATCTTGCCTACATACACGCTCTACTGGGGGTGTATCTTGCCTACATACACGCTCTACTGCGGGTGTATCTTGCCTACATACACGCTCTACTGGGGGTGTATCTTGCCTACATACACGCTCTACTGGGGGTGTTTATTGTCTACATACACGCTCTACTGGGGGTGTATCTTGCCTACATACACGCTCTACTGCGGGTGTATCTTGCCTACATACACGCTCTACTGGGGGTGTATCTTGCCTACATACACTGGGGGTGTTTATTGCCTACATACACGCTCTACTGGTGGTGTATCTTGTCCACTTACACGGTATTCTGATGGTGGTATCACGACCACCTACACGCTCTACTGCTGGTGTTGTTTTGCCAGCTTGGTGTAGTGATTTCTGCCTTTACAGTACTTTACACAACTCGTCTCAGTTGATCACCAAGCTTGTCCAACAACCATTTCAGTACAATCCATTACCTACAGAAAACAAGTCTAACCACACACTTGAAGTGTTTGTAGTTACTATTTAAAAAAAACGAGTTGATTCTCGAGAGAAAAGGTATTTGCCTCATGCACATATTGGACAACATGTAAGTAGCTCAATTCGCGTGTCCACATTGCTTCGGTTATCAATTCTTTTCTTAATCGCATCCCTTCTACTTCTAGTTAAGGTAAGTGTTTATTGAATCGAGAAGTACCCTCTATACTCCGCCCACCTACTGTTTATCCTTTCGATAGCCCGGGGTCATAAAATAATTGTTGACAACACTTAAGGGAAGTTACCACTGAGAATAAACAATCTCCGAGAGTTATTGTTCTTGAAGCTGATCATTACTAGAGATTTTCTCAGACGTTGTCATTGAATACTTGGATGGCAACAGTGTTTCTTTGTGTCTTTAATGAGTGCATTAATGATGCCACTTAACGGGGATTTTTTTTAAAGTGGTCTCTGATGTCAGAGGGTCTCGTAAGAAAAAAGGGTTTGGTGTTTTTTTTGGGACGACACAGTGTGGGGAACTATTATGGAAGTGGGGGATTGTTAGGCTAAATATTGGGTTTTTCCGTTAGAGATAAGGCAGGGTTTGTCCATAGAATTTAATACAGAGTTCTTCGATAGAATAAAAAAAGGCTGACGATGGAATTAAAACTTGGCTTTTTGATACATTTAAAATAGTGTTTGTTGATCAGATATAAGCGTAAGTACGTGTAGGAAGTTCAAGAGATTAAGAGGTTGCGATCTTGATATGATTAATATACATTATATTTTAATAATGTAAATTATTCGATGTCTTATCTTTGACGAGCGAATTCATACCCAAACAATTCATAAATTAATTCCCCATCGAAATGCACATTTAAATAAAAAAGTGTTTGAAAAATCTAAACAACGTCTGACACTTGTCCTGTAAGTGGAGACCTATCAGTGATGTTGGAATATGTCATCAGACTTTAACATGTGTCTGACCAGAAGTTTGGGATGCAAAATTTCTTCGTGCTTTATGTCCGGTTACCCCCCCCCCCCCCAATTTTAGGAAAAAATTTATGAGCCATTCTGTGGCATATGCTATGCCGCGGATCAGATCTAGTTCTATTAATTTTTCAAGTTCTTGAAATTAGGACGAGTAAACATGTCCTTCATTATCTGTCACAGTTATCTATTTGCACGAATCCGATAGATTTAGCTGACACTCGAGAAGGCAATACAACTATCAATGCCGATGAATTCGTCTAGGAAAAACGAATGTTATGGACTGTCAGGAGAGAAAAGTTGATCATAATAGAATTCATTGACATGATGTAAGGAACTTTTTTTTTACCGTGTCACACATAAATTTTATGTAATTGTGTAAAATCACTTATA
Source organism: Radix auricularia (assembly GCA_002072015.1). Taxonomy (NCBI): domain Eukaryota; kingdom Metazoa; phylum Mollusca; class Gastropoda; family Lymnaeidae; genus Radix; species Radix auricularia. The sequence goes on along the minus strand of MUZC01004410.1, from coordinate 385,836 downwards.
AATATTTAATTATATTTAGAAATTAATTTATTTGTAAAATTCAGTAGGTAGTTAGGAAAGATGCTTTGTAAACTGTTGGCAGCACGACAAAATGTTTCTTACATCTTTTTTTTTAATGAAAAGAAGAAATCCAAAATTGATGTTTGCATTTTTTCAATCTACAAGAAATGTATTGGAAGAGAGCTTTTTTCCCTGCTTTAAGCGAGCATTTGCCAAAGTGGTTGAAGTTTTTCCCAGTCATGCGCTTAATACGACGGGCTGGGAGGGGGTGATGGGTCAGTAGGGAGCCAATAAGAGATGACCAGAGCTGCATTTAGGGAATGTTCGGACGCTTGGCGGAAGTGATAAAAATATATAAAGAAGATAATGGCCGGCTCATAGAACGGACATACAGAATGGATGACAGACGGAATGACGGACACACAGGCAGGCGGGGAGATTGGCGTGGCAAATGGAACGGAATATATGATGATATTCATGTGTATGTGGACGGCTCTCATGGATAATGCAATTAGTGTAGAGCAATTTATATGCACACTGACAGAGAGATGGATGGACCAATAGGGTGACAGAAGAATGCTATGACGTCAACATAAATGCGTGGCTATGCGGAGACCAGACAGGAAAGGACGTAGACCACTGGCCAGTTGAATGCGTGATTGAATTGTTTCATGACAAAATGGGTGGCTGCTGCATTACAACCCTACAACATATTACTTGGGGTGCAGACCGTATATGTCAAGTTAATAATTCATGTTTGGATCGAGAACGCATCAGCTTATTTTATTAATTAGACAAAGAGTTTTGTAAATTTGGTTAGTGCCATCAAAATTGTTTTTAAAAATAACTATATATATATTCATATAAATAAATATACATATTTATAAATATATATATATATATACATTTCAACTACGCACGAAAAAATGTGAACATGTTTAAAAGAAGCTCTTTAAAAAAAAAAAAAAAAAAAAACTATTTAAGATTATGAAGACTTATTCTATATTTTCCGCTAAATGCCAACAACTTTTGAACAAATTGATATCATGAGTCATGGCTGCAAAACATTACGGAGCCCCACTGCTCCACAGCCCCACTGCTCCACAGCTCCACTGCTCCACAGCCCCACTGCTCCACAGCTCCAGTGCTAGACTATGAACCCTCCAAACAGGCATCTTGTCTAGCTTGTGTATCGCTGTAGTGGCCTGCTTATTTTGTAATAATGTTACTTACATAAATACTCGTCCTATAAATCATGCATGTTGACTTAAGAAACGATTCTTCTCTTTATTTCTCGTGGCTTCTACATCGATTCTTCTCTTTATTTCTCGTGGCTGCTAACATCGATTGCCCGTTAAAACAAAAAGAAAATTCGTAATTTTGAATCAATCTTCATGTTTAAACATGCATCTGGAAATTTTTCTGCTTCATTTTTGTAATTGAAGACTGCAACTTTTGGTGGAGCCATTGCTCCAATATTTTGTTGAACAAACACACAAGATTTCAGTCAATTTAAACACTCATTTCAGTTGATTTAAAACAAAATATTTCAGTTGATTTAAAACAAATTAGTTAAGTGATTTAAAACACAAGGTTTCAGTTATGACAGTTATAATTAATTTAAAACAATATATTTCAATTTATTTAAAAAACACAATATTTCGGTTGATTTAGAACACAAGAATTCAATTGTTTAACCACACGATATTTTAGTGCATCAATTAATCCCACACTCAACAATAAGGTTGTTAAGACACGTAACTTTTGAAACATTAATTTTGAAAATTAAAATTATTTCCAATTAAATTATTTTATTAATTTTTTAAAACACTTATTCACATTATCAGTTTACCAATTTCTTTATGACTTTACCCAAGGGCTTTGCTAAGTTATAACTTTTCATTTTTAAAATTTTTCATTTGTTTTGTTGGTCTTGTTTGTTGTTGCAATGGATTTTTCTTGACTCGATCTCTTGCATAACAGTTGGTTACAGAAGTATATCATGCACTGTATTTTTTGCAATTCTTATTTTTAATATTTTCCTTGTTTTCCTTTTATTTTTTGGGAAATAGCATGACATTTTGAAATAATTATTTTTTATATAATATATTTTATAATTATTTTCAATATTTTTTCAGGAAAAAAACAACAACAGATTTTCTAGTTTAGCCTTGATTTCATCTTTTTAGAATAAATTTTTTTTTTAAATACCAAAGAATCCCAGACTTAGGCACATGACATTAGATTTTAACAACGTTCTTGAATATTACAGCGTCTACCTTTCAGGTCAGCTGGTGGCTATTTCCTATAACATATACATGTTTTCTATCCATCTACTGTTAGCCTAACATGGGTCGGGAAACGTTTTGTCTGAGAGAGCCATAACACCACATATTTTGAAAAGTAATTCCGAGAGAGACATACATTATGTTTAAAACTAAAAATTCAAGTAAATATGTGCATTTTGTGTAATTTCAACACTAAAAATATCGTTATAATATGTCTGAATTCTTTTTAATACCATTGATATACTGTTGTTTTTTTCAATGCAATGAATGTGTAGATCAAATGAGTCTGAATAAAATTTAAAAAAAACAACAACTACAAACGAACATTTTTCTGAGAGTCAGATGCAGCCATCAATAGAGCCACATCTGGCTCGCGAGCCATGGTTTCCAGACCCCTGTCTTAAAATATCTACATGTTTTCTATCCATTTCTTCCATTCCTGCAGCTCTCAGACTTCGAAATTTTAACAAGCACCGTCTGCGCAACGAGCTGCATCGCACGTCTGGTCCCAGCATTAACGACAACTCCTGCACGCTGCAAACCCAGAGCACGGGGCTAGGGGCCCTGGCCTCCTCCTGTAGCAGCCTCACGCCCCCCTATCAGAGCTCGAGCTCAAACCTAGCCGCACCCGCCTTTAATACCGCCTGTGGGAACGGCTCTGGACCCGGCCTTGGAGTCGGCTTGGGCCATGACGTCATCGATCCATCCCTACAGAAGCGGCGGTCTCCCAGTCACAAGCGGAAGATAAGATTCCAACTTTTGCAGAAACCCCAAAAAGACGATTCGAACTACAGCTGAAAGCGTCTGAAACGTCACGGAAAGTAGGCCACTCCGCAGGTGTCATGTCCACATGTGTCAGTCTGTGTTCAGGTGTCATATCCACATGTGTCAGTCTGTGTTCAGGTGTCATTTCCACATGTATCAGTCTGTGTTTAGTATCTGTTATTAACAGCAGTCCTTTCATACGTGTCCATTTACTGACGACACGCGTCAAGTTACAATAATATTTTTTGTTTGACTCCGTCAACTTTTTTATGTGTATTGTTACCTGATCTCATCTGAAGTTTGTCCTAAGCCTTACTACTGTTATAATTTATAGTTGCCCAAGATGCTGCTAATGTTCCACGGCCTGGTGTACTCAATGCTTGATTAATCTGTTGGCTTTTTGCTCATTTAATGCAGTTTCATGTTCTAATATCTTTTTTGAAATAGGACCTTTTAATATTGAGTTTTGTTAGTGAAATTTGATGTGAGAGATTTTTTTAACACGTGATCAACACGTGATCAATCCGGGGCATTCATTTTGCTGTATTTAAAAAAAAAACAACTATATTTCTGTGTAAAAATTTGTTTTTTTCACCATAGATTTCTCTTTAAAATCAATGATAAGCATTATTTCAATCTACCAGCTGCAATTACTTTAAAGTAGGGCTGCGAAAATTACCGATTAATTTCTCGATTAATCTGTAATTTTCTTTATCGATTAAAATTATTTTAATCGATAAAAAGCTATTAAAGTTAAAGAAAATGTAATTATTTTTTTTTCGTTTTCTTAATTAATAATTAATAATAGTTTGTTTTTTTTACATACAAATTTCTCCATATAAAAAGGAGTTTTCCAAAATGTAAACTTTAAAATAACCTGTTTTATAAAGACAATGATATAATATAACAACCGTTGTTTTTAATTAATTAAAAATAACAAAATTAAAATTCATTGACATTAAATTGAACTACTTGTATTTAAATATATCTCCTGACAATATTATATTTTTTAAATTGAATTAAATTAAATAGGTAAGTTATGGGCAATTTAAAAAAATGCCATGAAAGGGAACATAATGTGAAGGGAAACAACATTGTGAAAAAAGTGATTGTGAAGTCTTAGAAGAAAAAAAGTAACTTTTGAACCACTTGGGATAAAAAGATTATCTTTATGTTTTTGTTAAACATCAAACAATTTCTAAACAGCTGTAATACTTTAATATTTTAAAATTAATTTGAAATTTAATACGTTTATTAACTTTCTAATTTCTTTTGTGCTAAATGTTTTAAAAATAACTCAATAAAAAAAATTAATTGCCTGTTTTTATTATTTCCCTTGAAATTATCCGTTTAATGACGTCATACATCTTTATTTTTAGCTTTAACAAAATTATCGATTAATTAATCGGTAATTTTTCAAAAGTTAATGATTAAATTTAATTTAATCGATAAGAGCCCTACTTTAAATATATAACAATGTATGAGATAGTTCCTCCATTGAGGGACTCTACTAACAGTTATCTAGGATCCTATCAACTGTATCCAAATACGTTCCCCAAGTTTCACTTAAACAACAAGGATTATTTCTAATTCAACTTACAATTATTTTGTCCTGTTAAACTTATGTTTATTTCATGTTCAACTTATGTTTATTTCGTATTTAACTAACAATGCACATTAAATTCAGTTACTTTACCAAAACCTTCCCACTAATGGTGTTCACGGCTTTGCACTTGATAGCACGTCCTATGCACATTTTTGTTCTATCCACAATCAATGTCGCACCATTTATTACAATTTAGTAATAGTAATATTTCAACTATTAATTAATAAATAGCAAATTATAAACATGTTAAACTGTATTTTTATTTTTTAAAATTATTTTTTAATATCTTATTTTTAAATATCGCGAAGTAAGTTTAAAGAAATATCAAACGATTAAATTGATGAAATGAAACTATTTTTTCTAAATCTTACCCTTAATATACCCTTAATAGACTTTGTACACTGTAGACTTTCTATTGTGCAAGGCAGTGTCAGCCTCTAGGGTAACACTACGTGTATCACAGTCGTGGCTTAATATTGCTTTAATATTGTGGCTGTAGCATGTTTGTTGATTATGTTATCATGGTTTCAATTATTTTCTGCTTATGATGTCTTAAAATTAATTCATAAACTTTTCCTCACTCTCCGTAGGATAAAAACGAACATTAAATATAAATAATCAATTATTAAAATCTAGGAATTATGTAAGTACAGACTGTGTTAATATTTATTGTTAATGTTAGGATTTGTGCGAAATCAAAGTTACAATAAGTCAATAAGTCAATAAGTCACATTGGGACAAGAGGCACTCAATACGTGTTTATACTAACGTTCTTTTAATTTGTTTGCCGCTGCGCATCAAGAATCTAATTTGCTGCTAGCTTATGCCGACATTATTTTTTTTCAAACTGATTTAACTTTAAAACTACGCATTTCAATCAAAGATTGTAAGAAACGTAAAGAATTTGAGTGAGTAAACTACAAGAATTATTTTCTTCAATATCAACTAACGAATATTTTACAATTATTGCACCCAGTTCTGACGTATACACGTCTCTACTCTCTAACTTCAACTTTTCATTCCAAGGTTACATGAACATCTTGCCAATCCCTGCTGCCGAAGACACATTTCTTCTTGCCATCGATATCTTTCTCAAAACGCGGCCCGCAGAAAGCACACAGCTAAATTGAAATAAAATTTTAGAAATCGTCTGCTTATATTGGGTCTGAATTTTTTTTACTTGGTGCGGCCCTCAAGTGTTTGTCCTCCAATGGTCTAAGACACTGTCACTGTGACAACATATCGTTGACGTAAACTCGAGACCCATGTTTATATTGAATGTGGGTTACATCAAGAAAACCAACATAGCGGATGAAATTTTAATCATCCAAGTTCAATACCTAAATATAAAAAAATAAACTCTCGACACAAAGAGGCGTGGCGCCATTAGTCCCAGATAATCTGCAACCTGTGGCACGTAATCCTCCAAAGATTTATGTACATCTCGACGGATAAATCTTCTATTTCCATATTGTAAGCGAGTGCCTTTTTTGAAATTGGTGTCTTTACGCCTAAATCTTTTATATATGACTGTAATCGACTAACCTAAAAAGTTTGTATCGATACCTTTATGTGTTCGATCCACACAGCATACTGGATTTTTTTCAATTTTATTCATTTCAAACACTGTTTATAAAACATGTTTTTAGTAAACTACAGGAGGCGATTCTAAATAGTCTTTGAACAGTCAAAAACTGTTTAATTATTGCAGATTAAAAAGAAAAGTATCTTCAAAAGTTTTTGACTTACATATAATCAATAATCGCTTTCAATTTAGACTTTTTACAAACCGGTTAAAAAATCTCATCATGACAAGACAAAGGGTCATCAAGGGCGTCACACGGGCACATAGAATATCATGGTAGCTAAAGTAGGACGTCACAACGGTATATAACGTATTATGGTAGCTAAAGTAGGTAGTCACAACGGTATATAACGTATCATGGTAGCTAAAGTAGGTAGTCACAACGGTATATAACGTATTATGGTAGCTAAAGTAGGTAGTCACAACGGTATATAACGTATCATGGTAGCTAAAGTAGGTAGTCACAACGGTATATAACATATCATGGTAGCTAAAGGAGGGTTTACATGACTCTGACATTAAACCTAAAGTTTTTATGACAAAGTTTTTAGAGAAGTTCATACCGTTGACGCACTTTAAAAAGGGTTTTAATCATTGAGCTTTTTTGCAAAAAATACTTTTAATGGATTTAAAAACAGAGGTACAAATCAGTGAGATGTTTAAGACTTAAAATAGGGTTAGTTAAAGATTGCACAGAAAAGCATACGTCCATGTTGAAGTGAAAGGCAAATCGGGGAAACTCAGCCCCTTGGGCAAGGGCTCTCAAACAACTTTGTTACGGGAGTAAAATGTTGGGCTGGTCCAGAAGGTGGTATCATATCGCTCCATGCAGTCCTAGGTTACCGCTCTGACCTCCAAATATTGAGGGCTTTATTCAACGTTTATGCTCTTAGCTCAAAACCCCAACAGCTATTTTTTAGTCAATTCGTCCTGCAGTTTTGATAACAAAATTATATTTAATAAAAGCGACATTTGGGTTGTTCTGCTTAGAAAAAGAAATGAAATGGAGCCAGGTTTAATTCAATAACTTTACAAGACAATAATTTATTTTTTAAAAATGTTTTTATTTGTCTGTCTGAACTTTGTTTAAGCTGCTAATACAATGTCATCATTCAAAATTATAGGGATATACATTCCATAAACTCCCAATTATTTGCTTTTGGGCTTTTCCATTTTCGAAGCATTATAGCTAAGTCTCCAGATATAGTCTCTATTGTTAGTTACACCAAATACGATAGTAAGAGTAAATCATATCATTCAGTTGACAATTTGGCTCACAAACATTCAAACAGAAATTTCTGCATTGATAATTCATCATAACTTGCCGAACGTATAATTTTCATAACCTGAAATCTTTTAATTCCACCCCCCTGAAATTTTCCTGCTCGCGGATAATAACACAGAACTGACAGACGCGCAAATATATGCCTGTCATTTCCGTTCAGTGCTGCTTAATAAGAAATACGCCATCGAACCACGCACCTCTGAGATTGGCGTTCATTAGACGTGCAACGTTTTTAATGATTTCATTTCTTCTATTAGTTATTTGTTTCTTTAAGACTATTGCCAAACGAATTCTTTCCTGCACCGATGTAATTTAGAGAGTCAGTGTAACACATAATTTATTTCAACACAACCTTCTCAACGCTATCAGGTCGAAGGCTAATCTACACAATCTGTTTTGTTCCTACAACGTAGCCTATCGAAGTTGTTTGTGTTTGCTTCCCCCACTTTTCAACCGCGCTTACGCTACTTGTTGATATGACGTCATTGTCTGATGTGCTCTACTCTCCACCCCCACCATAGAATGCCGCATGAGTTAACTATGTGTTTTTTGTACTCTCTCCCCAGCCCCTGTATACACGTGCCCTACGCCATCGCCTACAAGGTAGGGGGTCTCATTGGTTTTTTATTTATTTTTTTTAAAATAAAAGATTTCATTGTGATTTTTAAAAAAACATGCATTAGGCGTAAACAAATAGATCTAATGTTTTCTTGAAATGTTCCTTATGCCGGAACACATTTTTCGGTTTCCATTCACAGGCATTAGATACCAAAATTATTTACTTGTGCATGAATAATACACAATTTTAATAGCGCTCTTCAATAAGATTGTATGGTAATAAATAAATAACACAATATATATAGATTATAGATCTAGATTGATATATTTTAGATTCTCATCCTCACTAACTAAACCGATATACAATGAGACTAACTGTAGTATATCATCCTCGCTAACTAGATCAATATATGCAATAAGACTTCCGTTAGTATATCATCCTCACTAACTAGATCGATATACAATAACACGTTAGTATATCATCCTCACTAACCAGACCAATATACAATAACACGTTAGTATATCATCCTCACTAACTAGATCAATATACAATAACACGTTAGTATATCATCCTCACTAACTAGATCAAATTACAATAAGACTTCCGTTAGTATATCATCCTCACTAACTAGATCAATATACAATAACACGTTAGTATATCATCCTCACTAACTAGATCAATATACAATAAGACTTAGGCGCGGCATACATTTAAAACAACAATCAGTAATAAGAAATTCTCTTTAAAAAGATCAACAGCAGTTGATCCAACCACTCTATCCATCCATCCTTCCATTCATTCATCCTCTGTATCTATCCATCCATTCATCCTCTGTATCTATCCATCCACTCCATCCATTAATAGATCCATCCCTTTTATCAATACATCCACTCTATCCATTTATCCATCTATCTTCTCTATCCATTCAACCATCCGTTCACTCTATCCATCTCCAAGAATATTTTTCCATTTCCTCATAGTGATGATAAGTTGAGCCATGCGCTTAAGTCCCCGGGAAGCGAGATTTGCTTCATTAAAGTAAAAATAATAATAAAATAATTGAAAGCTCTGGTATATAACCAATCGGCTTACTGTAAGATTTTAAAACGTGTTTTTTCATTTTATTTTTCGGTTTAAATAGCCGATAAAAAAAATGTGTGAATTAAAGAATAAAATCAACAACAATTTTTTATGCTCTCGGGAATAGATCCTTGCATTATTTAGGAATAGGGCGCTGAGCTAAGGCGCCAAGGGGCGAACTGACTCATTAGTGGGATCTCTGTCAGATGAATTGATCACGTGGTCAGTGGTCCTGAAACCCTGGGGCCTCTCTGTCAGTGAAACTTTGGAGCCAATTTCTAAATCAGAAGTCGTTTTTTATAACCAAGAGCTGTGTTTAATTTTATACCTCTATTGTTTTCATATAAGGTGGAGTATTTTATTTGTAGAGAAAATTTGTCACCAATAGACCTACTAAACATATAATAATTCTATAGGTCTACTGCACAGACTTAAACTTCAAACAAAAATGATCTTAATTACAAAATAGAAACTAAGAGTTGGTACAGTGGCGTAGCTAGGGGAGGTTGAGGGGTACAAAATTTGAAAGTCCCCCCGGGCCCACACTTGTTGGGGGCCCCCAAATTAGTGCCTGAAAATGTTTTTTACGGTTAAATAAAACGCTACCGCCATGGATGTTAAGCCCGGGCCCCCAAACCCTTAGAAATTCCTAGCTACGCCACTCTCACCTCCACCATAACAACATACCGCAAAACTTGTTAAAAAAGGAATGTAGTTCAAATGGAATTCACTTTTTTTTTTTTAAATCATTTTATTTTTAAAATGTTGAGTGAATAAAAACGGGGAGATCTGTATTTAGTTTTTGTTCTTGTATCTTCGGGTACCCGGGTCTTTACCCGGCTCAGCACACATTCAGAAGATCTCGTTGGTGAAACTATCAGTCCCCCGATTTCTAGATATAAGTGTAGGCCTGAGCCAGGGCACAAGTACAATCTTCAGACTACAAAAACAATGAAAAGCCATCTATTGTGTTTCCATCATGCAGTCTTATTTGTTTATTTATTGAACATTAATATGTCGTGTGTAAAACTCTTAATTATACTGTGATAAATAAAAATAAAGAATAAAGATAAGATAAATCAAAAGAAATTTATATTTAAAATAAAATTAAAAGAAAAACAATAAAATAATACAAACTAAAGAAAACAAAGTAAATAAAGTTCATTTGACAACGGTTTCAATTCGTTCATTGGGTTAGTACACTTCTCAGATACATTCCAAATTTTAAAGTAATTAGAGTTGACTTCCTTTTAAATGTTTTTAAAAAAGTGTGTGCGCGGTGGGGGGGGGGTNTAATAATTAAATATACACGGACTATAATTTGAAAATTAACAAAGTAAAGTCAAGTTATGTTGCTTGTTCTTCATATCATTCCACTGACAACATCATGTAACACTGACCAAACAATTGTTTCTGTTGTTTCAGCACCAGACGTGCCCGACTGAGCATCACTCCAAAGGTCCACCTGAGAAATGGCGACCTGACCCGCGGCTTGGTGACCCCGGAAATGAACCTATACTACTCTGGGCGTGGGGCGGCCCTGAACCCCAAAATGCGTGCCATTATGTCTATACTGTAACAAACGTGATTCAGTCTATTTTTAGTTATTTTCCTATTTTTTTGGATTTATTGGACAACTTTATCATAGTACACAATTTAACAGCCACCTCTTAAATGACGTCATCAGTCCTTGTGGTCACGCAGCGTGCGGAGCAAAACAAAGTAAACAAAGAATGGTCCGGTGTCTATAGCTGCCAACAAACTCACTTGCTGTTTGGAACATATCTCAAAGAAAACAATTGATGGCTCAAACATCAACTGTAAACGCCTGGTAGATTAAAATTATTACAGACTTTCAAATTGTTAGTTGGTGTTTGTAATCAACCCCCAACGAGAAAAGTCCAAATTTTTAGCTTTAAATTGATTTTAAAGTTCTACAAACACAACGAGCTATACAGTCCCTTGGGGCTAGTTCTACTAACACGGTGATCTGAGGTTCTTATGGGAACAGTTCCACTAACAAATCTATGGATTCTGTGGGAACAGTTCCATTAACACGACGATCTCTGGTTCCTGTGGTAACAGTTCAACTAACACGACGATCTGAGGATCTTATGGGAACAGTTCAACTAACACGACGATCTGAGGATCTTATGGGAACAGTTCCACTAACACGATGATCTCTGGTTCCTGTGGGAACGATTCCACTAACACGACGACCTATTATTCCTATGGGAACAGTTCCACTAACTAACAGGACGATCTATGGTTCCTTTGGGAACATTTCATCTAAAACGATGATCTCTGGTTCCTGTTGGAACGATTCTACTAACACGACGATCTATGGTTCCCTTAGGAACAGTTCCACTAACATAACGATTCATGGTTCCTATAGGAACTACAGTTCAGTTGCGTTGTTTTTCAGCTCCAAAACATTGACCCAAAACTGGTTATTTCGTAATAGTTATTATTCGTAGTTGACTACAGATAAAAATTTAGAAATTATTATTTACATGATATCAGCTTGTGTGTGATATTTTTGATGTTGTATTATGAGAACATTGATATTTTGGTTTTAGTTATTATTTTACTTCGAAAGTGTGAACTTAATGAATTCAAGGAATGACGTCAGCTGTGATTTTATCGAACAGACGCTGATGAAAGTAGCTAGTTATATATATATATATTTATATTGTTCTATTTTGAAATGTCTATAGATGTACTATAACTGTGATTGGTTCCACCGATTAAACGTTCTGTGATCCCTTTTGTATATTCATTCATGTTTACTCTTCAAATGAACTATGTGGATTGCTCCCCCTTCCCGTAATACTTCCGCCCACACTAAGATCACGTCGCGTCTTGACTGTGTCATTGTTGGATAATTTCAATTTCCACAAGGTGTGCTCTTAAAGTAGGTGTCCTTGACATTGACAGCAAAACCCCCCTCAGGCCGCTCACCCCCATATCAGACCGCAAACGAAGAAAGGAGCAGTCGTGTAGTCAGTGTAAACCCCGGCCTGGAATAGGAAAATAAAATACCTGCTTCCTTTGTTTTCCCCCACAAACAAAACAAAACAAAACAACGACAACAACAAACAAACAAACAAAAAACCGCTCGTTAGTTTGCGACAAGAACATACTTGAAAGCCGAGAAGAACCTTCCTCCGCCCACTTCATTAATTCAACGGCGTAGTAGTAGAATCATAACAATTTATTGCAGTCGATTTTAATACCCCCTTCCAGGCATACATATCTTAACTACGACACTTCACATCACTCACCAGCTTCACCCCACCCCCCTCTCCCCCACCGTCCCGTGCTTTTCATCTGTGATGCAAAACTAAATATTTGTGGCTGAAGATATGTTAGATGTTATGATTGGGTTACCAGAAGTACATGTACTATAGAGATGTTAGATTTTATGATTGGGTTACCGGAAGTACATGTACTATAGGGATGTTAGATGTTATGATTGTGTTACCAGAAGTACATGTACTCTGAGTATAAAATCCGATATGCCATGCGTCTATTGCGCTGTGAAACACAATGGTCAAACTCAACAGGAAGTCGTGAGGTGAGTTTCTGTTTACTCCATTTTGTTATCTTATTAGTTTGTATGACGTCACTGTCATATTAGTTGGTGTGACGACAAATCCCAAATTTGGATTTTTATTTTAATTCTTACTCTCCGCTCGCTTGGAAAAGCAAAGAAGATTGCGTTCTAGATCGGCTACACTCCTTTTTAACACCTCAAAGAAAGTTAAGAATATTGGGAAAAACTTGCTGTCGTTACTTTATATCATAGTACACGCTTGATTTTGAAAAAACATTTTATTTTAAAGAATATATTAGTTCATAATTCTTTAAACATGTAATTATTGTAAAATGTATTTAAGTTTTTTTTTGCATTTTTTTAACAACAACAATAACAAAAAAAAACAACAACTTAATTTGAAAGATAATGGAAGGTGTATCTGAAACATATATTTTTCCATATTTTCAAATAACCTCTTTCGAATATAACATCGTAAGTTTAAAGGAAATTCCTTAACAGAAATTGTTAAGATATATACAGAATTAAGAGTGGTTTATTTTGAGATTTTTATAATGTACTTTTATTCGTCTAATTTGGTGGGTGTCGTCTGAAGTATTTATATTTAAATCCAAGAACTTACCTGTACGTTTGTCATTCGACGAAATTACCTGTACGTTTGTCATTCGACAAAATTACCTGTAAGCGTGCAATTTGATCGCCTGGAAGAGAGATCTAAAGACAACTAGAAACCTTTGAATGTTATCAACAACAGCTTAGCTCTGTCAAACAAATGTTTTCGTTAATTGGAGCTTTGATGGAAAGTGGTTTCAACATACTTTTTTGGGGGGCGGAGGACTAAGTATACTGAAGATTTTCAGCGCTCACGAAAAGATGCAAAAACAAAAAAAAAATTAATTACAACCCAAAAATGTTATTTTAAAATGTAAAAAACATGGGAAGCTTTGGAAAAAAAAACTTATCCAAGGGATGGATCCAGTCAACAAAATGTAGCTTTTGTTTGTGATGCCCGTTTTTCTGAGCTTAAACATTATTTTTTAAAAATGTTTGAATAACAATAACAAAAAAAATAAATGATGTTTTTATATACTTTAAAAGTATCCAACAGTAAGGAAGCCACAATGATGATAAGTAAAAAGCGACAAAGTCTTAGTTAAAGATTTGTCTTAACTTCTTAGGATGAAGATTTTGGGACTATCTGTTACAACCTGTTACAAATATTTGGTCAACAGGATGGACTAATTTTAACTTCTTTTATATACTTAGTTCAGTGTTTCTCAATCTGTGTGTCGCGACACATTAGTGTGTCGTGAGAGTTTTCCAGGTGTGTCACGAGATTTAATCTAAAAAACTAAAATATTTCAAATTGCTAGGGGTCTGAGTTATGAAGTAATTATGAAATTTTAAAATGAAGCAAAACAAAATGTTTTTTAAAAATAAATCAACAACAAAATCAGTAATCATGTGTGTTTCGCGTGGGACAGGAAGTTCGATATGGTTGGCGTCTGTGTACGCCATTTTCTTTTTTCATTCTTTCTTGCGGTGTTGGCATTTGCACCGATTGTTGTCTTTCAATGAAAGGGAAGAAACAAAAGGTTTTATAACTCTTCCGCCACAATGAAATCGTCTCCGTCGTCTGCATGAGTCATAGAGAAAGTCTAGTCTCTAAATCATTGCCCCAAAGACTTGCATTCCATCATGACCCAGGTTGTTCAAGTATTTAACTTCATCAAGTCTCGACCATTGAAGGCAAGACTCTTTGCATAATTTGAAGCAATGGACTCCGATTACAGGTGCCTATTTTATCATATGGAAGTTCGTTGGCTTTCAAGAGAAAAAGTTCTTTCACAGAATTGTACAAGAGTACAACTTAAAATACAACTGATTTCTTTCCTTAAAACTGAAGATCAAAATTTTGAATTCCAACTAAATGACGAAATCTGGTGGTTGAAGGTTCAGTTTCTTTCCAATTTATTCGCTAAACTGAATTCACTAAACTTAAGTCTTCAAGGACCATCTGAGAATATCATTACATCCTCATCGAAGTTGAAGTCATTTAATGAGAAATCGTCATTTTCGAAAAGTAAAATATCGAAAGGAATATTTGACTACTTTCCAACTGCTAACAAATTTCAAGATAAGAAGAAAATAGGGTTAATAGGTAATGACATTTTGAAAACTCTCAGTCAACTTCAATAGTCTCTTCAATATTAATTCCCATCACTGGACATCGACGAATTTGCTTGGGTGATCAGTCAGTGAAGAAGTCAACTTGACGCCCAAGAGGAGGAGCAGCTGATCGAATTACGACATAACAAATTCTATCAAACAACGTTCACCAACACGACTTGAGAAGTATTCCGGCTTGCAATCATGAAAGTCTGTCCTTTAGTCAGTTTGAAAGCAGATAAAACTCAGTTGCCATTCTCATCTTCTTGGTTCTGTGAATTTGGCTGTTCGGCTTTAACTGAAATCAAGTCCAAGAAACGCGAGAGACTCCTTACAATTGATGACGAGCTGTGCACTTGTTTGCCAACTCTGGAGCTCCGATGGAATATAATGTTTTCTCTTAAGCAGGCACATTTATCAAAGTGAGGTATCAAAGTACTATACATCACAGATATTATGTAAAAATGTTATGTTTTGATAAAATATGTTAGAATTATTTTTCTGTGTCGCGAAAATTCTCAAATGTTCTTAGTGTGTCGTCACCCAAAAACATTTGAGAAACACTGACTTTGTTAATAAACTTAAAATACAATTATGTAAAATCAAATAATTAAATTTAGAAAGATACAATTTGTTACTGTCGTAAATTAAATAAATTAATATGCAATTAATATCTCAAGCAACATCAAAGTTTAAAATGGCAAAAAGATGGTGGCAAAGGGAGAAGCAATCTGATTAGCCGTTATGATGACTAGCTAGCCAACCACAAGGCTTATTTTATTTGGCATGAAGATCGGCCATTCCCAATCGTCTCAAGAGGGTCACTGTGACCTTCTAGGTTCATTCCCCGTCTCACTGTCACGTGACACAAACAAATGGAAGTTCATGACGTAAACATGTTTCCAGTTATTGTTTTTTTTACTACAAACATCTGCCAATGTATGGGGCGGTGTCTTTGTTGTACCAAGCGGAATTAGTCCGACCCCACCCAAAATTATTATTTTTTTAAATTGGGGGCTTTTTGTCCCCCTTTTTTAAATAAACAAGTGATGAAATGGTGCTTTTAGGGGGGTGAAGTAGACGTCATAAACAGCTCTAATTCCGACTAAACTCCCCCCCCCCCGCCTTTTAACTACAATAATTCGTAACGGTTGCCTCCTTAATGGTACCCAATACCCCCCCCCCCC
>MUZC01004410.1:319161-338332 GCA_002072015.1 Radix auricularia | reverse complement strand
AAAAAAAAGGCAAAAAAAAGATCATAGCCATTAAAATAGTGTAAATGTTTGGACATTTACTTCAATTTATTATAAATAATTAATAATAGTTTGTTTTTTTCTTGTACAAACTTCTACATTTAAAAAATATTTTAAGAATGCAAATCTTAAAACAAGCTTTTTATAAGGAAAATGCTATAAAAAAATTGCTATTACTTAATTAACAATAACAAAATTTAAATTCATTGATTCTATATTGAACTAGTTATATTTAAATATATATCCTAACAATGTTACTTTTTTTTATTAAATACTTAAGTTATGGGCATTTAAAAAAAATGCTATAAACTAAAAGGGCACAAAATAAGAAGGAAAAGAACATAGCGAAAAAAATTGATTATGAGGTCTTAGAAAAAAATTCATAGCTTTTGAACCAATTGGGATAAAAGATGAACTTTATGTTTTTGTTAATCATCAAGCAATTTCTATACAGCTGTATTACTTTTATATTTTACAAGTAAATTTCAAATTTTCTTCTAAGTGCCTAAACTTTAATATGTTATTTTCCTTATTGCAAATTATGTTTTAAAAATTTATCCTGATTTTTGTTTTATTTTTATAGTTAAATAGTAAGTTAAACTAAAACTTATAATATGTTAATTACAAATCCTGATTCTTTTAAAAAAAATATTTTTCAAATAATAATAATTGTAATAAGTTTTGTAATATAATTTTTTTACAACTCATTGGACCTTTATGTAACTGTAACTGTAACATGCCTTGAAATGACACTTGAGAAATGAGACTTATCAATATTTTCCATTGTTAATATGCAGTTTTTCCCATCCTAAGCATAACCTTGATCTCATTTTTTTGTGTTGCTTTAAAAATCAAAATTTAGTTCACAAAATTTTTATTTAAAAAAATGTCTTTTACACAGGAGAAATAACTCAATCAAACAAAATTGTCAAATGACTGTTTTGTTACTTCCCTTGAAATGTTCAGTTCGACGATGTCATACATCTTTATTTTTAGCTTTAACCTAAAGTATCGATAAATTAATCTGAAATTTTTCAAAAGTTAACGATTAAATTTAAATTAATCCATAACAGCCCTTATTCTAATCTTGAATTTTGCCAACATAGCCTGCTATTCTAACGCAATTTGGAAAATCATTTTAACACACATAATAAAGAGAATGAAATTTTAGATGAAGCAGAAAATGAAACCTGTCATAAGTTTCTCAAATGTGTACATAACAAATCAGTTGCAGGTATATAATGTTTGTTTATGCATAAATATAATTGGAAAATAATTAATTTTTTAATGTTTAATGCCCCAAAGCGCAGTAATGCGCGCCTCGTCTGTAATGCCAAAGCATGGTAATGCGCACCTCAATAGAACTCTCTTTAAAAACGAAATCACAGAAAGTAAAAACTCTTTGGTGCGTGAAAGATGATGTATTTGACTTTCGGCAATGGCGGCTGTTTCGCGAGTGATATAACTCGATTGGCAAAGTTTTTTGTAGTTTTTAACAAGGTTTTTTTTTTTTTTTGAAGATGCGATTTTGCTAAACTTTATTATAAAAACAATAGTTATTACTATTACAAACTACAGGTAAAAATAGTTTTAAACTCAAGGTGGTCTTTTGATTATGTAAAATAACCATTCTTATTTTAAAAAATGAAGTCAGTATGATTATAACAATATTAATACATTTTACACAATTTTTTTAAATTTCATAACCAGTTGATTGCAAACGGGAAATCCTTACGGGATTGGGGCGGAAGTTTGCCAAAAATTCTTCTGGGGCCTTAAACGTTAATGATTTCAGCTTCTTTAAAAATTTAAAAAATAATTACCATTATTTTATTTCATAGACACTTTGCAAAGTGTCAACCTCAAAACAAACATACTCCAAACAATTTATTGGTTGTTACCTTATTCGAGGGAAAAACTAATTAAATTTTTTTTTTCAGTTTCTTCATTCTTCCATTCTAAAATAAAATGCTAATGTAAAACCTTTATGATGTGAGTAAATAAATGCAGTCAAACCTGCCATATATGAATCTTGTCTTCTATTCCAGCTGCTAGGAAGACTCCATCAGGTGTTACTGCTAAACACGACACTTTGCCACCACAGATCAACTTTCTGTGCTTTTGACTCTGCAAAAGACCTGACTTATATGTAAACTTCTTGATTAAACAAATTAACTACAAAATATCCATTAAGTAGATAGCATTAAGTAAAGATATTTTTACTAAAAGTAAAAGCAAGCTAACCTGTCTAAGCATATTCCAGACATGAATAACTGGTTTAGTCAGTGATGCTGCCATAAGATTTTCTCCCCCAAGTAAACATAAAGAGTTTGGGGCAGCCGAGCCATTACGGAATGTTTGCAAGAGATTTCCTGTCCGTGCATCCCAGGCACTAACATTTCCATTCTGATCCTCACCTCCTAAAGTTGCAACGAAGATGACCTAAAAGTAATTAAAAAAGCAACAAAATTTAAAATGGACATAGAATTATTTATATTTCCTCACAAATTATGACAAGCACAAGACAACACAAACAAGCAAGCATGACTAATGGCCCTCATTAGGATCTAGAAATCACAGTTAATGGTTGGCAAATGGGGTTGGTGCAGGATGGGGGGCGGTAGCTCAATCGCAGAGCTCATGTCTCGAGACAAACAATGTGTTTTTTGGGTAAATTATCGTTGTACGGATCAGGGCTAAATAAGGTCTTTTCCGGCCGCCATCTTTGGTTGCTATGCAAGTCACAAAGATGGCGGGCGGATTGAAAGTCCCAGCTGAGGGGATAATGCTGAAAATAGTGAAAATGAAATGGGCCGGGAAATGGAAGAAAATTCACGAAAAATACACGTTATAAATAATTCTCGAGTTATATCCTTCGAAATATCATTAAATCAGCTTCACCCATTTAGAAAATCACAAATAAATTTCCAATGCGATGTTTGTGCTACGGTGGCAAATCGGAAAAAGAGAGAGCCTTCAAATCCCCGCGCTTATTGATTATTGCATCACTCGCTATGTCCGCAGTTTCGTATTCGATGATTTCTATCTAATAATTATAAGGGGAGGCGTTCCCCAAAGCGCAGTAATGCGCGCCTTGTCTGTAATACCAAATTGTTTCCCCTCCCCCGGTGAGGGAGACAACCGAGGAAATAGAACAACAAAGGGAGGTAACTACAACATGGCAAACGTACAGTCCTGGACGCGACCAACTTTCCGGCCGCCATCTTGGATCCGTACAACGATAATTAGCCGTCTTTTGTTTTCATTTCTTCGTACTGCTGTTTAAGTCCGTTCTTTCCCCATTTTCTTTAGCACTCTCAATGAGCATAAGCTACACCATGGGTCATATGTAGTTATATTATTATATAATAATAATAATCACTAAACTATGAAGATCGATTATATTATATAAATTAAAAAATTATATGCTTGAATCGCCATGACTAGTCACGACTAGTGTTTGATAAGATATGTTTGTTTCAAAAATTTAATGGCCCACTTAAGCATGATTCAGCTAAATCACTGGGATTCAAACATGTTCAATTCAAGATTTTTATTGAAATAGGTATTTGACTATTATATTATATTATAATAAGATGTCTTACTTCTTCACATGCTTTAATATTTCCAGACTTGCTTATGGAGGCTGCCATTTTTAAGGAAAAGTTAACTCTGTTATCATTGCTCAGAATGATTCAACACTGCAAAAACATCTACTAAGCCATAAAGACTTATAAAAAATTTTGGCAATCAAGTTATATTAAATATAATTATTTCTTTTTTTATATTAGTGATCACTTTAAATCTTAAATTTAAAAAATATTTAAGCTCCATTTTTAAAATCATAATCTGTTTTCTTTACAAGGTCAATATTTTAGTCCTTTTTTGTTTAATTAACACTTTAATTCTACGGAACTGTTGACCCGAGCTGTGACCCATGTTTCGCCGTGTTTGTGCTAGTATTTACCATCTGAATCACAACGGCGGGCACCTGACAGAAAAGTCAATATTCTTTAATAAGTTTCACTGTGCGCCTTACCACTTCACGAGTTCCCTTAAAAACGATATGGATAACTTTAAATCATATCCCCATTTCGCAACTGATGTAATTCACGAGGGGCAGGAACCAGAACAATGGAAATCTATGGCAGTCATTCCCCCAATTTCCACATCGACAACTTTTAAGCAATTCGCACCAGCTGAGCACTCAGTAAGTTTTTCTCACACTGTTTGCTAATTTACTGGGCGTAATTTTAAGTATGCAAGTTCTAAAAGGTTTTTCTTTGTATTTACTGAACTGTCAGTTCTTTTTTTTAAATTCCTTAAAATTTTACTTTGTTTTTTTTTGGGGTTGTTTTTTTAAAGTGTTGGTTAGATTCAGCATCTTAATATGGATATCTAAGTTAGTAGGTCAATGTTCAAGGTTAAAGAACCCTGGCCCTCTATTGAAAGTTCAGGTTTATTATTTATTTTTTTTTGGTAACATTTCAAACTTCAAACCTGCTCTTAATAAATAAATGTGCATACAAGACAAGGTTTTAAAAATTTTAATTTACCAATAAGAAGATCCCCTAATACTTAGACAGTTGTACTGCTATAAGAGACAAAACTTTAATTTTAAAGTATTATTTTCTCAATTCATTGTTACCATTATGAGCTTATTTTAAAAATAAACACCCATGCCCTCCCAAAAAATATATACTCACACCTGATTTTCAGACATCAAATATTCTTATAAATACACCTTGAAACTAAAAGTATAAGGTTTTCTTTGTCGAAGTAACCAATTGAAGGATCATCTGTTTCAGTAACTATGTATAACTATAAGAGTGTATAAATAATAATAATTGGAGCCTCCACAAGCAAGTCTTGGAATATAAAGTATTTGAAAAAGTAATATGTGTAATATATTATGTCGTCTTCACTGACCTACCTATGGAACCTGAACTTATTTTTACAGGAGCCATTATGATCAGATTGTTGGAAATGGGCTCTTAATAAACAGAAGATAAAATAAAAAAAATTTAACTTTCATTTTAAAATTTGTATTCTGCACTCAGACCAATTTCCATTCTTTTCTTTTTCATGACTTATTATTTTATTTGCTTGTCAAGGGCTTCGAATATTCTCGTAGTGGGAACCCAACACGCAACTGCCTCGAAAAATGTCTAGCTGCATCAGAAGGAGCCAAGCATGGTAAGTGGAAAGAAATAAGTATATTTAATATCTACTCGTTACTCAAAGGACATAAATTTAAGTTGAATTATCTACTTTTGAAAAATGAATCTAAGTACATCCATTTGCTTAGCTTAGCTATTAATAACTGAAAATTAATCAAAAGGAATTCATGTTAAGGAAAATAAAGTCAATGGAATTCCTATATATTTTCATGCATTGTATGACTGTTTATCATTAGTTAGTTAGTTATTTCCTCTCGGGCCGAAGACGGCACATAGGGCAGAGGTCATGGATTTCCATTTGTGACGATCCCTTGCTAATTGTATTAAGTCCTGGTTATTTCTTAGACCCATGGTTGAGCTTTCTCTTATGTTGGTTCTACGCAGGGTTTCTTTTGGTCTTCCTTGTTTTCTTTTGCCTGTTGGTGTCCACATGAGGGCCTGACGTGGGAGTCTTCTCTCGTCCATTCGAAGAACATGACCGATGTAATTCCATCGTCTTCTCCTTATAAAATTTGACACATATTCTTGGTTGGTTTCTTTTCTTATTGTTTCATTTGATTTGAAATCTATCCATTTTATATTTAAAATTTTTCTGAGGTATTTGTTTTCGAATGCAACTAATTTTTTTTCTATATATTTAGTGGATTTCCAGCTTCGCATCCATACGTTAATACAGGGATTACACAGGAGTTGAATAACCTAAGTTTTGTATGCTTGCTAATTGTCCTTGATCTCCAAATATTTGTAAGTTTGTTAAAAGCACTTGACGCCAACGCAACTCGAGTCATTATCTATTGAAATTTCAGAAACCAAAAATATCTTACAAATGAATGCGCTTTCTATATTTAATATAGTTTTTTAACACTTCTGTTGCTATTTTGAATCATTGATTTTGCCCTGCTGTACTCATTAGGTAGGTCCCAAACACAAGCATATTTATTTTCATGTTTTGTAATTATTTATTTCTTTATATCCATTTCTTTACGTCTGCTGCTATACATTTCTGCTTCCTAGAAGCACAAATAACCTTTTTTTGAACTCATTATTGATGGGTTTAACAAGTAATTATTGAAAGAAATAAACTGAACTCTTCCAATGCTAAGAAATCTTTTACAGCTGTATAGTAAGTACAATAAAAGCAAGGCTACACACCTGTACATAACTAGACTAGCTGTAAGTGATATTATTAATGTGTGGCATTCATTTGTACTGTATATGATCATTTGTCTCAAACATGAAATCTGTCTTTTCCTCACCCCTGTTCACAATTCTGGGCACTGTTTGTTACCCAAGACAAAAAAAATGAAGTTTTAAACCAAAATACGACTTGTTTTGTGACCTGGTGCTTTTTTAACACAAAGTACTGAAATTATCTTTTCTTTGTACCAATAAAAAAGTTGTTCACTGAGATGTTACTTGAATAAATCTTTTGCTTATCTTCTCCTTGTTAGGTCTTTGCTTCTCCTCTGGACTCGCAGCTACAATGACTGTGACCCACCTGCTGCAGAGTGGCGATCATATAATAAGCATGGATGATGTATATGGAGGTTTGTAATAGAGTGTTCCAAAGTTTCCTGCAATATTCATTTTGACTTCATTTCTAACATGTTCATAATACTCTGTCAGCTAATCAACAATGCATATTAACTTTAGTATTTCATTTAATAATTATTAATTTTTACTAATCCGAATAGGTTTTATAAGATTTAACATAAAACTACTGTACAAATTTTTAAAGTATTGAAGGAATATCTGTATAAATTGCTGTTTTAACAGGCACCAACCGCTACTTCAGTAAATGTGCCAAGAAGATGGGGCTGGAGATTTCTTTTGTGGACTGCACCATCATCAAGAATGTAGTGGAAGCTTTAAAGCCTAACACCCGGGTATGTTATGAGATGGAACACGTTTTTTAGTGTGGTTCAAAATTTCATAAACAGTCTGCATTTCAGATCAGAGGGGTTTATGATACCAGTGATTTTGAATGCTGAGGTGTCATTCAAAACTCTTTACAAAGAAAGAATGAATGCACTGATTTTAGTCATAAACCATTTTTAGCAGAGGTTCAATGTCTCCAATTTTTTAAAATGACGTTATGCATTTCCAGCATCCAGGGATAATAACTTCATTAATTTGCCTTGCATTTATTTATACTGTAATATCTACCCATCTTAATTCAGCAATGGCTTCTTTTTCTTTGGAAAACAAGACACTTTTTTATTGAATGTGTTACCTAGGATATCATAATTATACAATATGGCATATTGATTTTGTTTTAGGATTATAGGTCAGAGAAGAGAATCTCTTGTATGATCTAATTTCGTGCCTTGTTTCACTGTTGTTTTCTGATAGATGGTGTGGATAGAAACTCCGACTAATCCAACTATGAAACTTGTGGATATCACGGCCGTCTGCCAGGCTGTCAGGGCAGAATCAGAGGCATGGAACATCAAGCCATTTGTTGTTGTTGATAACACTTTCATGTCAGCTTACTTCCAGGTAAGAGTCTAGTCTTCATTTCATCTAGTTCAAATATCGTGCCCAACAAAAACAACTCATGGAAGAAAAGTTAAGTTAGGACTGTCCAACATTGTTTGAACACACTGCATACATTTGTGTAGTCCTGTTTGAGTCCTTGTAAAAATGTACTTGGCTGGTTGTTGTCTCCCCATTACCTCATTAATAAATTCACTGGGGAAAATAACTATGCCAACTGCTAAATAATTGGACAACAAAAAATCATTTCCTTTAGTAGGTAGGTAAATGTAAAAGATGCTGGAAAGTTAATAAATCTTTCAATTATCAAGACTGAGTTTCAGTTCTATTCTAAGTAACTGCAGAGACAATTTATTCTTATAAACTGCTAATTTAAGTTGGTGTTTAAAGATTTAAATAACTTTCTATCTCAGCGGCCGTTGGCCTTGGGTGCTGATATGGTGATGCATTCATTGTCCAAGTATATGAATGGTAAGAATTTCTTTTTCCAAATAACTGTTCATTCCTAAAGAAAATTCTTCAAATCGTATGTTGCTTTTATTATCCATTCATTTATTCTAAGTGCCCCATTTATGAACAGTATTTTGTAATCACTCAACTCGTGACCTACTCATTAGTTCAATAATTTCAGTATGTCTGTACTAATGTCCTTGCAATAACCTCATCTCTCTAGGTCACAGTGATGTTATTATGGGAGCAATTCTACTGAATGATGACAAACTGGCTGAACAACTTCGTTTTTTCCAAAATGGTAATATTTTCACACTAACAATATTTATTTCAATTTACAAACCATGGGGTTTGTATAATAAATATTAGAATTATTTTTATTTACATAAGTGACTTTCTTCTCAGTTGATCACTTCTATTTCTATTTGGTTAAGTTAAAGTTGTTGATTACATCTCACCATCTTTTGAATTGTTTCAAAAATTGCATCTGCTATTTTTCTTGAACGATTTTGTAGAAAACTTATTTGAGAGCTATTGTATTTGTTTGTTTTTTTAAAAAGTAAATTAAGCTTTTTTCATATGTCTTTTTCATATGTTAGTGGTTTAAATATAATTCTTATTAGATTATTGGAGTTGGTTAAAAATAATTGAAGTTAATTTTATAACAGTTTGTGATTTGCTTTACAATAAACTTTATTTTACAACTTTATTTCTTTAAAAAGTTTCCTTTTGTTAATTAAAGGGAACGATAAAATTTGATGACGATTGATTGCCATTGGTCCAGAAATACAACAATGAGCAAACATTTATTATTTTTATTTCTTCTCTGACTTAGCTGTGGGAGCTGTTCCTTCTCCCTTTGATTGCTACCTCTGTAACCGTGGCATGAAAACGCTGCCAGTTAGGATGAGAGAGCACATGAAGAATGGCCTGGCAGTGGCAAAGTTCTTGGAGACTCATCCAGCCGTAGAAAAGGTGGTTCATCCAGGTAAACAATCAACTGTCAAAGAAGCTGTCAGATTTTACTCTATATTGAGCTTATGACTGTGTGACTCTGTTCTAAGACAGTCACTGATCCCAGTCATGTTGTGTCCAATATCTGACTAAAGATGTTTAATTGTGTCTAGGGGAATTCCTAGTAACAACAAAACATCCACAGATTATGCTACATCCCAAAATCTTTCCTTACACTCCACCTAATTTCAGGACAACATCCATAAATAAACATATCATCACAACCCCACCAGCTAGATTGAGTCAGGGTTAAAATGATCAGGTCAATAAAATGAAGGCTTTATATTGAATGACTAAGACATTAAATACACACTTTGCTGGCTTTCTTGTGATTAGAGAAAACATGTTTTTTTTGCTCTGGTTATATCCATAATTGGTTTCAAACAGAAATCTAATGATTTAATAATTCATATTTCCATTTGCCCTTATTTGTTAAGTTAAAAATTGTCAATTTAATTTGTTCTTGATTGCTTAAAAAATTGATAATTTTGCATTTTTGTCTAATGTAATATAAAGTGTTTTTAAATTACAGCATTAAATTTATTTTATTTAAATCTAGAAATTTCTTTGTAAACTCAATATTTAATTTCTCTATGTGTTTTTATATTTATTATGAAAGGTCCATTATTAAGTTCGCCAAAATCTCTGAACTAATTTATTTTGCCTTTTCCAGGGCTTCCATCTCATCCCCAATATGAACTTGCTAAGAAACAGATGATTGGCTACTCAGGCATGCTGATATTTTTCATTAAAGGTGGACTGGAAGCATCTAGAACATTCTTAAAATCCTGCAAGGTTAAATTATTTTTACTGTGTTTTTCTCATTTGTTGGTAGAAGCATTTGCATTACTTAAATTGAATGTGTGGCAGATACATAAGTAGTAATTTTAACATTGACTTAACCATACAAAAAGTACAAATACTATTGTTTTATTTTTTAATAATCTGTTAAAATTGTGTTTATATACAATTAATCTGGGATTTCAATTTTTTTTTAAAAGTTGTTTAGAATTTTATCATTGAAATATAATTTCACTGAGAAGTCAAGTCTTTATTACTCAGGTCAGCTAATTTTTTATATTTTTCTACTTTTTTAATAGATTTTCACACTTGCTGAAAGTCTTGGTGGATTTGAGAGTCTATGTGAATTGCCGTAAGTATGCCAGTCCTCCATTTTAAATTTTAAAA
Organism: Radix auricularia; assembly: GCA_002072015.1. Classification (NCBI taxonomy): domain Eukaryota; kingdom Metazoa; phylum Mollusca; class Gastropoda; family Lymnaeidae; genus Radix; species Radix auricularia. Next base: position 327,986 of record MUZC01004410.1, on the reverse strand, counting down.
AAATTAATAGATATTTACAATTGAAATTTTAATCAATATCCTTGTAAATTCATGTAAGAAACTAATGAATATTTTATAAGACAATATCTCAATATTGTGCTTGTCTTATAATATGCAAATTACTTGATTTTATTTTTAAGATAACGCTTTTTCAACTTAACCAATCAAAGGAATATAATAACTTGATAGATTAACTCGTGAAACGTTAGCTAAGTATTTTAGACTTTAAAAAAAATATTAAGTTTATCATTTCGAATGCAATGAACAATCTAAAACTAAAATTATTTTAAGCATATAATTAGCTTAGAGTTTTGATCTAAATAATATTAGTGCTCAAATTTTTATAATAGGGCTGTTAATATTGTTGGAAAAAGTTTGCCGGGTTACCCATCCAAAGTTTGAACGTATACCTGGGTTACTTGTTCGAAACGCCTTAAAATGTTTACCATAATGCCCGTTATTAACTTTAGGGGCTGTCCATAAATGACGTCAAGCACGGGGGGGGGGGGGGGGGTTGGACCATTTGTGAAGAAGTGTGACAAGGGGAGGAGGTGTCTAAGAAATGTGACGTCACATCAAAACATGCAACTTTAAATAAAGGTTGCACTTTAAATATTTTATTGCTTACAATTTATTTTATGACGTTTTACATGGGGTTCATACGTGTTACGATATTATAGTGCATCCTTAAACTGAGTATATACTTAAATGACAAAAATGTCATTTGAAACATGCTCATTTTCGGATAGAAAAATTGGCTTTTATGGGGGGGGGGGTACAAAAAAATTTGTGTAATCATATTTGGGGGAATCATATTTGGGGGATCCAACTTTTTGTGACAAGTGGGGAGGGGGATAATAAATTAAGAGGTAATGAATCAGTGATGCAAAGATGATGACATTGAAATACTAGTATAGTACAGTAAGGTTAAAGCAAATTAGCAGAGAGATGCTGAAGGAAATTTTTTTTTGGTAGGGGTGGTGCTTAACAAAGTTCATTGAAGATAAAAGGCCATTATTGTGTGATGACATGGTGGGTTATTTCTAGTTCATAGCTGACAACTTTTGTAATTAACCAAACTTTTTGTGACTTGCCACTACTGAGTGGAGCCATCCACCAGCATTTATTTTTGTTATTACAATGAAAATCAATAAATTTATTAAGCTGGTTAACCGGTTAATTGGTTAGCCGGTCCTCAGATCAGGACGGGTCATCTTTATTCAGGACCGCCTAACCGAAAAAAAACCCCTAGCGGTAACGTAGTGAAAAAAACAACACAAGCGGTAACCCGCCTCGTGCCTCTCCCTCTCGCTTTGTCACAGTGAGTAAAAGCGATACCACGATCCAGCTGACAAGTAGGTTGAACCGGTCCTCAAAATAAAATATAAAAAAGGCAAATAACCATCACTGTTTAAATTAATTCTTTGGAATTTTTTTTAAAAATGCGTTGAATTGAGGGCAATGCGGAAAGAGCTGAACGCAGGCGGGAGAAGCGGGCTTTGATGCCATCAGTCGCGCCAGGCGACAACATTCTCTTGTTAGTTCTCAAAACATAAGGGATATAAGGACGAGCGGTCAACCGATTAACAGGTCTTTTTTTGAACGGTTAGCGGTCCTCAAAAACGAGCGGTCTTAACAACCTTAAAATTTATGCTAAAGGAAGGATGTTTGTACTTAAATTGAGGCTAAAATTTGATGAGGTGCGGTCCTTTGGTGTTTTATTTCTTAATAATGCGGCCCTCACCCTAAAACTTTGCCCACCCGTGCTCTATGTGATCTAAGTGTTAAAAAAATAAATCATTGAGTTACAGCCAGCAAAAGAATCCTGATAAAACTGTTTGCCATGTATACTCTCAGTTGAAACATTCTCTTTCAGTTGCCTGCAAACACATGCTTCAGTGCCAGAAGAGCAGCGCAAATTGCTGGGTATCTCAGACTCTTTAATCCGCTTGTCTGTCGGTTTAGAAGATATAGAAGATCTTATCCAAGATGTAGACCAAGCTCTGAAGGCTGCTGTAAGTAGTTTAACACTTGTTCCTACAATTTTGTATGTTGTGACCCTGTGGCTAAATTTAGATGAATATTTTTCATAATCTAATAGATTTTTAGCAATTTTAACCTGTTACATGTGAATGTCACGGATGACCAATTTGTCTTTGTAACTTGTTCTGAGTTGCGCACGGTGGTGCGTTTAGTGGTCCTTTTAGTGCTATTGGGACACAATTGTTAGGACGCTTGTGACAGTGAAATGGAAACATTTTAAATGAGATATTAGTTCTCACATATTTTTCAAACAAATTATTTTTTTTTAGTTAAGGGTGATGTTGTAGTGAAGCTAACAAGAAGGTAAGTGATTGCATTGGTATGAGTATGTCTTTAAAAGGCACAAGATCCTTCTTCTGCAAACACAAACTAACAATAAGAATTAAGTCAAAATGAAAAACTTAGCTGATGAGTAATTTCAAGTAAAATATCTTAACTGCGATTAAAAAGATTTTGATACGCTGGAATATAACTAATTAATTAGAACATGGCTACTCTATAAGTAAGAGCTATTTCAAAGTCTTGAGCGATGTGTATTGAACTCATTATTCTAAGTTATAAAGAGAGCTATTTCAAAGTCTTGATGGATGTGTTTTGGAATTGATATTTTTAAGCTAAGTTACCACTACTTAAAACTGTACAATACCAGCCACACATTTGATTTTATTATTTCTTGGCTGTTTCAGGTCAAGTTGTAAGATTTAAGGGATGAAGCTCATCAACAAGTTATTAGGTGATGTTTATCCTGTCACAAGTCCTGCAATGTTTATCCTGTCACAAGTCCTGCAATGTTTATCCTGTCACAAGTCCTGCAGTATTTATCCTGTCACAAGTCCTGCAATGTTTATCCTGTCACAAGTCCTGCAGTATTTATCCTGTCACTAGTACTGCAATTTTTATCCTGTCACTAGTCCTTCAATGTTCATCCTGTCACTAGTCCTTCAATGTTTATCCTGCCACAAGTCCTGCAATGTTTATCCTGTCACAAGTCCTGCAGTATTTATCCTGTCACTAGTCCTTCAATGTTTATCCTGCCACAAGTCCTGCAATGTTTATCCTGTCACAAGTCCTGCAGTATTTATCCTGTCACTATTACTGCAATGTTTATCCTATCACTAGTCCTTCAATGTTCATCCTATCACTTGTCCTGAAATGTTTATGCTGTTACAAGTCCTGGTATAATGACTGATGACCTGTTTATGTAGAAAACCACTTTTATGTCTCCTGCCTTAATTATTTAAGCATTCATGCTTGTTTCAATTCTTCCATTTTCTCAGATCATCTTAATCCTGATACAAATTATATTATAATGGTGTGGTAGAAATATAATAATCTGCTATTATTTTTGGTGGTTAAACAATAACAATATATTAGTGATGAAATCAGTGACATTGTTGGTCAGCATGTTTGATATCTATTAACTAAAGGAGTTGAAGTTAATGTGTAATATCATCATTCCACACGTATATTCAACTCACTGCCATTTATGTGCATCTTAAATGAATTTTATGAGCCAAATGGAACCCTGGCCTTGTTTCCTAATGGCTTGAACACATACTTCTCCTCAGTGACAATTTGTGTCCCTGTAAAGTAATTGTTTTTAAATTATTTTTTTAAAGCTGTTTTTCTTTTTATTGATTAAATAAGCATCGCAAAAGATATAAGATAATTTTTAAAATAATTTTATAACGTAGGTGTTAGCCAAATAGTTAAATTTGATGTAATGGCTTAGGATTTGTAGATGGTTTGGTCTTGTAGATGTTTCATTATTATAGTAGATGTTTCATTATTATAGTAGATGGTTCATTATTTCAGTAGATGTTTCATTATTATAGTAGATGTTTCATTATTTCAGTAGGTGTTTCATTATTTTAGTTTTAATTATCAAAGGTTTAAAATCCTAACTTCTTTGTTTATTAGTTCTTTAATAATTTTTCAAAGATTTTATCTAAAGATTTTTTTTAGATGAGTTTAGTAGCCATGGCATAGCTATGAAACACTGATAGAGAAGAATAAATGAATGGTTTTACAAATATTTAAATTTTTAAGAGGGATTCAACTGATTTTTATCTATCTATTATTAGAAAAAGTTTAGTAAGTACTGTGTATATTATTGAATTTATGCTAAGAAAATATATATGTATGCTTTGACCTAAAAATGTTAACATATTTCTGTAAATTTTGAACTGTAATTCAGTGTAATCAGAAAGAGCTCAGTCTAAAGTAGAATGAAATATAAAAGGCTATATGTTATTCAAACAGGGTTTATATGAGCCTGACAAGAGGTCACAGAACAACAAATGTTTGGCAAAAAGTCGTCCTCAGGAAACACATAGACCAAAACGAATAAAACTAATCAAATTAAATGAAAACTTAGCTGCTATGTAACCCAAACTCAAGAACAAAAAGCCCCAATAATTTATAGTTATAAATGTTTGATCATAGACACTTTTTACGATGGAGTCATTTTTAAGTTTCTACATTTTAAAAAAAAATTCAAACATTAATATCCCTTTTCTTCTAAAAGTTGTTTTAGAATTCAACAAGCCTGGATGTCCATAATTTTGTTCACCTTTAATTTGAACCTGATACTGTAACCAAAAACATGTTACGTTAAGCAGTACGTCCACCCACTATAAAGCTCATAACTATCATGTTATATTATTATATTTGCACCTAACATAAACATTTTTTAAATATTAAACCGGTGAACTGCTTCCTTTGATGTTATTTAGTTTGCACATTGCCTTGTATGTATAGCCTGGTATTTATTCCAAGTTAGACATGAAATATGTGGGATTATAAAAAATTGATTTTATTGACCATTTTTCTTTGGGTCAGTGACTTGAATTCTATGTTATCTGAACCGCATCTTCTGTACAGTGTGTTGGAGTAGGTCTTAGATTTCATTTTTTTAAATTGATCTAAGAGTTCCCCCCACTTCTGCAAGTATTTTTTGTATAAGAAGAGAGTTAGAAGAGGGATTAATCTTCATTTCTTAATAATGCCAAAAAAAAACCTGGTAAAGCTGTCCTAGAAGTGGTAAGTTCAAAAATGATAACCTTTGATATCACAAATGTGCAAGAGATTTATTTAACTGAAAGTTCAAATTATCAACATTATTTTATTTAATAATTTAAAAAGCAACATTTTCTTTGCAAATAAATACTTAAACTTAGTGGGGGAACTTGTGATGGAGAATCTCCAACAAGGTCATATGTTTTAGGCAGTACTGAACTGTTCCAAATTCTTGGTGGGAATTGACTGAGTCTTGTGAAATAAAAAAAATTGGCAGCCATAATATTTTGTTTATTATTTGTGGGCACTTCAGCTCAAATAGTTGTGTCTTGTTCACAACACATTTCCATTGATTCATGTTGGGCACATATGAATAACATAAGATCAGCTATTTATTATTTATGTTAATAGGCTGTTAATAAATTATAAGTTTATTAAATCTTACAAGTATTATCAGTACAGGGATCAGTAAATTATAAATATACTCAGTAGGGATGTGACGGAGCTGATGAAAATCCGCATCCGTCAGATTCGGATTTGGCAAATATAAATCCGTCGGATGCGGATTTGGTCACCACTTGGCTAAAAAAGGGAGTATACCAAGGTGTCAGTCCCATGCCCCCCATAACAAGAAGGAAACTTAAAATCACAACAAAAAAAAGTAATTCAAAAACAATGCATAATGCAGTTTAAAAAGATAAACAAAATGAAGGAATTTAATTCCACCACAGTACTTTTAATTCAAAGAAATCCCAAAACGATACTCGATTTCTTAATATCAACCGCCATTTTTACTTGTTTACAGCAGAATGCAGGATGAAATCGAGACACCCTAAACCTTGGAATGAGAATGCGGATTGGAATAACGGAATGGAATTTTTAATGTTGGAATAAGTTGTACTGGTGTGTATTTATGTACTGTACATGTTATTAACCATTACTATATAAATATATTTTCATGTAAACACAAACTAAAACGCTATTATATATCCATTCATATCTATTCTGAGGTTTAGAAAACTCGGATGAAAACAATTTCGTGAGAGGGCTGTATCTAAAATATGTTCATGATTAAATACGACGTCCTATCTATGGACAGCTGAGTAAGGGTCTAGGAGTTTAAGTTTTATCTGTTTTCTTTATTTCGGGTTTTTGAAAGTCTCTAGGTTTTTTAATTTTAGTTACGATTTCTACGGCCGTGTTTCATCTGAAAATGGTAATTTTTCAAGTTCGAAAAATCCGTCGGATTCGAATTTGCTAAAAAAAAACGTCGACGCTCGAATGTCGTCGGATTCAAATTCGAACTTCGTCACATCCCTAATACTCAGATACATAATTGCTACTAGATCAATAAATCATAAAACAGGGATGAGTGGTTTTTATAGGATTGCCAGGTTGTATTTGATAAATAACTTGTTGTAGAAGGAAAACGCGCTTATAAAAAAGCTATAATATAAATGTATTAAGTTTTAATATTTCTTTTGTCTTTGCGTTTCAAAAGCAAGTATTCATGGTACTGATTTTCCCCCTTAAAAAATCACTGGAAACTGCATAGTGGTATATTAACAACCATAATCCCAGATGCACAAAATAAATACATTTCGGGGTTTTAGTTCCTAGCTCATTGGATCCAAGTGCCAGGAAGGTTGTTCAAAATACAAATTTAATAAAACATACAATTACTTTTGGCTTTTGGGCTTAAAACTTGCATAATCGTTGAAAACTTTTCAAAAGGTTAAGGACAACAACATTCAATTGAAACATCTGCTCAGTGGCTTAAGGAAACCGACATTCTTACACCGCTCTTACTAAAAATAAATGTTATAAGAACTGAAGTCTTTAAAATGATGTGACTTAGCATGAGTCGATTTAGTGAATGACTCCATTTGTTGAGTCTGGACAGACTGGAGTTCATAACTAATACTTGATGCTGCAGCAAACTTACAGTCATGCATGGATGTATGACATGATAAAAGATGGACTTGAATCTTCACTTCACAGCAGAGTCAATAATAAATTGATAAATTTATATTTTAAAAAATAAATGGAAAAGACGTAAACAAGGTAAGGGTTAGCCTGACAGGACGTAACATTTTTTTTTAAATTATTTTTTATATTCGTTTTATTTGTGTATTGTATGTCCGTTAAAAAAGGCTCTTTGTCGAAACGTTCGCTATTTTGTTACGTCCTATCAGGCTAACCCTTACCTTGTTTACGTCGTTTCCATTTAATTTTTTTTAATAAGCCTGATTGCAGTCTCACCCTTCATTTTGTTTACTAAATTTATATAGCAGTGTATCCCGGTGAGGAACTGGGCTCACAGCGTTCTACAGGAAGATAATGACATGGTCTACATTCATATCATAGCAACCACATAACTGACAGTACGTTACAACATAAACCAACGTTAATCATTAAAAGGAATGTTGTTTCATTAATTTTGAAAAGACGTGACTTGAGTGCAGTCTTGAAGGAGTTGGTAGTTGGAATACTACGGATGTGTATTGGTAGAGAATTCAGATGTTAAGCGCCACCAAAAAAAAAGAGAAAAACCTTTCGCAAAATGTTTTAGGGCGGGTGTTAGGAACAGAGAGAATTCGTGTGCCTGCAAAAGAGCATACCTCACGAGTGGGTTGTCAGGTCTCTCTAAGGTTTTTCCTTGCTCTCTGCTTTCAACTCGTACACATAAAATGACACATATCTATGTGAAACAATGCAATGTTTATTTGTTTATTCCGTCGAGGAACTGGCGAGTCCTCATAGGACGGCACATATAAAAGTTTATACAACTCCCAGTATAAAACTCGTAATATATTTACAATATTTACACAATCTCCCTGCTTCTTAGCAACGATACGACACAGCGTCAGGCCTCTCTAGACACACTTCGTGCACATAAACTCAACATGTAAGCACTCGGTTCAAAACTGACCGACCCTCAGTCTATCTCTCATCACTGAACACTGTCACAACATGTCTCTTTATACAACTGGTCTCGACTGAACTTCGGATGACCTCTCTCCTGTCCTCTGATCATACGCCCACGTGATCAGAGTTCACAAACAATCATCCCCGTGAACTCGTGTTCACTCAGTCAAGATACATTCACTGATTCACCCGCAGTGATTCTCATACCCCTGACATGGGTAACTAGACCGACGGAATTTCAATAAGATAGGACAGACATGAAACAGAAAAGAAGAAGAGACAGAGAACGGCGAGATTGTTAGTAAAGTGAGTAAAGTAGCGGAGTAACGTTTTTTTTTTTGCCTGGCACCTGAATTTTTAACTTTCTGCATCAATTGGACAGTAGAATCAATATCTGAGGGATCTGTTAGATAAGTATGACTGGAACCAAGCCCAAACTGAGTCAGACATTTCAAAATTATTTTCCAAGGTTTTAGCCGTGTTTGATGGTCTGTATTCTGACTAATTTGGACTTAGAAGAGTGTGGTCGTTAAGATAAGCAACAAGTTGTTTAAGACGAGTTTTTCTATGACCTTCGATAATAATGAAATATTAGACACATGTCGATAGTTGTTTAAATTGCTTTGATCTAACTTATGTTGTTGTTTTTGTTTTTTTCAGGAAGGGTTTTACAACAGCAGATTTACTTTCCATTAGCTTATCAACTGAATCATTGTGTGACAGATACTCTCCCCTGTCCGGTTGTACCTTTAGGGGCCGTTCATAAATGACGTCACGCAATTTTGGCCGATTTTCACCCCCCCCCCTTTTCATACCGCGTCGTCACAAATTGTCAG
>MUZC01004410.1:308497-319147 GCA_002072015.1 Radix auricularia | reverse complement strand
CCCCCTTCCAAAAATTAGTCACAAAGCTTTGACCCCCCCCCCTAATTTTTTTTAAATCAAACCAAAAACAGATCTTATTCCATTTTAAAATAAGTATGTTTCAAATCACTTATTTTGTCATTTAAGTCTAAGTATTTTTTAAAGTAGGTCTCCATCGTAATATCGTAACACACGTGCGTATCAGTATGTGTGCAAGCACATACATGTATTTTTACTGAATGTGTGGTGTTTAGCCAGTGTTCAATATCTTTTTCTCTATCCTGATGTCACGTGATCAATATATTGATAACTTTTACTCCTGTGTATTTCTAAAACTAAAAGGGTCACGAAGTTTCTGTTATATTTCTCTCCAACTCCAAGAGACTTTAAAAAATAAAAAGTAAAACCGGTGTGTTTTTATTAACCATGCCATATGCCAATACTGAAACAATTTCCAAAATTACACCAATCAGCGTTTAACTTCCAACAAAATTTCCAAAGTAAATTCAGCACAGATAGCTCCGTAGGAGAAATTATGGAAGGATATAAAAACAAATCTAAAAACTATAATGAATGAGAATGTTCCAACAAAAATAACTTCAAATAGAATTAACAAATGCTGATTAATGCTGGTTCAATTCTAAATTTAAAAGTTTATGCAAACAAAAAGAGATCCTGTTTAAAAAAATTTAAGGCTACCAATTTAAAAAGGATACACAAAAAACACTTAAAAATTAAATACTTGACACAAGAACTTAGTCAAAACCTCCAAAATGAATATACAAACAATGTAATTACTAAAGATAAAAATAAAAACTTATGGTCCTTTATCAAATCTAGAAAAATGGAGCCTACAGATATAGCCACACTAAAAGCTCAAATAATAAAACCTATAATGATAATGAGACTAAAGCTAATATCCTTAACACATATTTTGCATCTTCATTTTCTGCCTCAGGTGACAAGGAAGTTTTAATAAATTTAAATAAAATGGAAGAAATAGGTAACATAACTGTAGATGAGATAGGTATATACATTCACTACTAAAAAAACTTAAAAATAAACAAAGCTACTGGCCCATATGAATTGCCTGCCAGGTTACTAAAAGAATTAAGCAATGATCTCACCCTTGTGAGACCTATACTAGAATATGCGTCTTCTGTATGGGACCCATCCACCAAATATTGATAAACTAGAACAAATTTTAAAAAGAGCTGCAAGATTCATTACTGGAAAATATTCAAAACTGACAGGAGTAACACCATTAGTTAATTCTATAAACCTTGAAACACTAGAGGATAGAAGAACCAAAAGTAAATTAGTAATTTTACATAACGCAATTGATTCTAATTTAGAAATACAACACGTATGCAAGAACAAACACATACAAGTTTTCTTTTTTCCGGTCTGGAATTCGGCCGTGGAATGGGTTGCCTGAAGAAACAAGGAAAGCCAACACTTTATCATCATTTAAAACTCTAATAAGAATGCAGGACTAGACACAAACCATAGATAAATGTAGTACAAAATAATCTTCTGTATAGAAGGAGCATCTGTAACAGATAAGATAAGATCCCCCAAAACCAAAATAGGTCATTATAACTTTATAGGTGTAGAGAGTTTAGTCTATCAAAAACTGAATCATTTATTTTCTTTTTTGATGCATAAGATCAAAGAATTTACAGACTTAATTTTGAGACTGTCCTGATAACACCAAAATGAATCTGTTGCATAATGGGGTCCTGTTCTCCGTTGAATCTCATTGCCTGATTTGATCCTGATTTCTTGGCAAATCCAGTCCTCTGGGTCAGGTAACTATCCTTGTGGCATTAATTTAATTGAATCCTATTACAATAGGTGTACCATTCCCCATGAGATCCCTTTTCAGGTCAGATTATGAAGGTATTTACCTCTTATGGCTAAGTTTCACCAATACATATATTTTAAAAAATCAATCTAAAAAAATGGGATAAGACTTTAAAATTTGTCCTATTTAATTCAGTAGAAAAATAATGGAGATCTTGCAAAAGATCTTAATATGGAATTGTCTAGAAAATAGAAAAGAAAGTAAATAATAAGGCTAATAATTATTGCAAATCTATGGCGGATTAAAGGGGGTGCTGATGGGGCTAAAGCCAAGGGCCCCCAGAGATTTTAGGGCCCCAAACATAATATATTGTGATAAGTGTGGCTGGATTGGACCCCAGGCGGGATTGCAGCCAGCGGCCCCATGCAATCTTGATCCACCCCTGTTGCAAAGTCTTACATATTTGTGGAGTAAAATTTAAAAATGTGTGTTCTTGTTTTATTGACTGGTAGAAATTTACTACTTAATCAATTATTTTATAATAAAATACATAGGGGCCATGCAAAAGCAAGCTACTAATAATCAAATATTTAATGGTGATTTCCTGATTCAGGCATTTCTGCCTTTTTAATGTTACTAATTGTAGATTACCCTTCTTTGGGAGCGTTATAACCAGCGATTGAGTCCAGGGTGTTGGCCATTCTCCTGTCTGCCAGATCTTGTTGCACATGCTAGTTAGAATGTTTATTACTGGGTCACCTCCTGCTTGAATCAGTTCACCTGGGATGTTGTCTGCTCCAGCCGATTTCCCCTTTTTCAGCTTTCGCACAGCAAGCTCCACCTCATCACGGAGAATGTAATGCATGTCCATGTTAGATGACGTTGGGCAATTGAGCACTGATTCGTCGCCCTTTGAGTCTTCATTGTATAGCTCAGAACAGTATTCGGTCCATCTTTTTATTATTTCTTGTTCTTCTGTAATACATTTCTCAGATTTATCTTGAATTGTTGAGATGCGACCTTGCTTGGTGGATGTCAGATCTTTGACAATCTTTTAAGCCTTTTTTGAGTTGTTTCTCTGTAGAATATCATCGATGTCTGAGCATTGTTGTTCTATCCAGTTTGTTTTTGCTTTATTCATTTCTTTCCTGATCTTTTTGTTGATTGTTCTGTATTTGATTGCTCCTTCTGCAGTATTCTTTACGTTCTTAAGTTTTCTTCTTTCATCGCACATCTCTAGGATATAAGTGGAGACCCAAAGAAGGGTAATCTACAATTGTGTCAGAACTACCGTACAATTAGCCTGATCAGTCACCCCAGCAAAGTCATGCTCATGGTAATACTAAACAGACTAAAACCACAAGCAGAGCAGATCATTGCAGAAGAACAAGCAGGCTTCAGAGCAGGAAGGAGCACAACAGAGCAGATCTTCAACTTGCGAGTGCTCTGTGAAAAACATCTGCAACACCAGAGGGACCTCTTTCATGTCTTCATAGACTTCAAAAAGGCGTTTGACAGAGTGTGGCATGCAGCACTGTGGGCAACCATGCACAAGTACAATATTAACGCCAACCTCATTACTGTGATCAAGAACCTATACAACAGAGCATCCAGCGCAGTACTCTACAACAGCAAGCTGGGAGATTGGTTCAAGACCACTGTTGGTGTTAGACAAGGGTGTTTACTCTCCCCCATCCTCTTCAACCTCTTCCTAGAAAGAATTATGACTGATGTGCTCGAAGACCATGTCGGAACGGTCAGCATCGGAGGAAGGATCATAACTAACTTACGCTTCGCCGATGACATAGACGGCCTAGCTGGCAGCGAGGACGAACTAAAAGAATTCCTTGCAAAGCTAGAGAAGACGTCGAAGGCCTATGGCATGGAAATTAATGCAGAAAAGACCAAGGTCATGGCAAATAAGAATTTCACAAGTGAAATACGGATAAACGGTCAAAAACTCGAGGAGGTCCCTACCTTCAAATATCTAGGGGCTGTAATATCCGACGAAGGCTCAAAACCAGAAATTCTTGCCAGAACGGCCCAAACAACTGCAGCACTAAGCAAACTGAAAAACATCTGGCAAAGCAAGAAGCTCTCCCTGAGATCAAAGATTCGTCTAATGCGCTCTCTGGCGATGTCAGTCTTCCTCTATGGTTGTGAGGCTTGGACGCTCACCGCAGACCTCCAGAAAAGAATTAGTGCGCTTGAGATGAGATGTTTTCGAAAGGTATTAAACATCTACACGGCGCACATCACGAACGAAGCGGTCCGCGACAAAATAAGTGCTGTCATTGGCCCTTACGAGGACCTTCTCACCTCAATTAAAAAGAGGAAACTACGATGGTACGGACACGTGTCAAGATCTGGAGGTCTCTCAAAGACGATATTGCAAGGCACAGTCCAGGGAAGAAGGAAAAGAGGCAGGCCAAGGAAGAGTTGGGAGGATAACATCAAAGAGTGGACCGGCCTTTCATTTAGCGATTCCCAGAAGGCAGCTCAGAACCGTGACACTTGGCATGAGTTAGTGCGCAGCTCAAAATGGTGCCCCAACGACCCAGCGTCGGGTTAAGGGATAGTTCAAAGTTCAAAAATGTTACTAAGTTTATTGAGATCATTAACAAATTTTACATGTAATACGATTCAAGATAAAAATTTTGAAATCCCAAACTACATACATATATATCATTTTTCTTACTAAAATGAATGTTCTTTTTTTCCCTTCAAACTTGTCAAGTTTATGCAATTTCAATCATTAAAAGTTTTCTAAAAATACACACAATTGACAAAGGAAACACTCATTTAGAATGACAAATATATGTTTAATATAATAATTGTACAAATTGAATGTCTATAAATCTGGATTTTACTGACACTCATACTAAGATATTTATCTATTTACAAGTAGTAAAAAAAAAGCATTGTTAATTAAATGTATAATTATCTGTGTTATTTAAGCAACAAGATTTCAAAAACGAAATCCTTAGACTAAGTTAAAGTATGAGTTAAATATGCAGATTACCTGCAACTCGGCTTACACTTGTGGTTTAGCACATTTAAAAATACAATACTTAACAAAATGAAATCGTATTGTTAAACAATAAAAACTGAAATAAACTTTCATCATTAAAGTATTCCTTGATATATGAGCTGCAGCCAGTTTTATTAAATAAGCAATTAAAATGCAGTTAGAGAGAATTAACTCAAATAAATTGTTTCTAGTTGTAACATGGTTTTCTTTTTATTTTGTTGGGGATCTTTAATGTTCTGGCTATATGACTTGTAAAAAGTAAAACAGATTCATTCTAGTAGCTTGAATCTTTGAATTGATTTATAATAAAACTAATTTAATTTTAGGAAACAAATGGTTAGATCAGTAATAACATCTGGCTAGATTTATACTTAGTTTGAAATTCAGTTGACATAATTTTTTATTCACTAAAAAAGATTTTTTATTTAAAGAACATTATATGTTGCAATTAATTTAGAATCAAATTTCTAGACTATTTTTTCAAAACATTTTTTTTTAAAAAATGAAACCAGTTTTGTCTAAAGTTGAACATTATCATAACAGTTTTAATTTTAAAAATGTCGATAACACAGTCTTCTTTTTAAAATGACTATTCTATCTAAAACTACCAGCATCAATAACCTCTTTTACGTCTCTTAAATTCCCCAACAGAAGCATTTCTTGTGCATGTTTCACAACACATCGTTTGAAAGTATGTTCTTGCACAGTAACCAAACTTGAGAACCAGAGGACAATATGCCACACGAAACTTGTCTTCACAAGCTGAAAAAATACAGCAATATTTAAATTTAACTTTTTGTTTAGTCAGTATTATCTTTTAATTAAAATGAGACAAAAGATGATTTTAAAAATTCAAATTTTAAAAATTTCGTCTATAAATTAAAGTAAATTGAGAATTTTTCAGATAATTCTTTTTTAAACTTATTTATTTATTTGATGCATGCTAAATAAAATTTTAATCTGCTGCAAATATGTAAAAAGTAGGGCTGCGGAAATTATCGATTAACTTCTCGATTAATCGGTAAAAGTTTTTATTGATTAAAATTATTTTAATCGATAAAATAGCGATTAAATTTAGAGAAATGTTTTAAACAATTCTGAAGATTTATAAATAAATAATTAATAATTAACAACAGTTTGCTTTCTTTACGTACAAAGTTTGTACGTAAAGAAGGCAAACTTCTCCATTGAAAAAATATACATATATAAAGTGTAAACTTTAAAATAAGCTGTTTTTATAAGGAAAATGATATAAAAAGTTAAATATTGTTTTTACTTAATTAACAATAACAAAATTTAAATTCATTGACATTATGTTGAACTACTTATATTTAAATTTAAAAAAATGTCAATTGCATGTTTCTGTTACTTCCCTTAAAACTTTCAGTTTGATGACGTCATACATCTTATTTTTAGTTTTAATCAAAATTATCAATTAATTATTTGGTAACTTTTCAAAAAGTAACTATTAAATTTAAATTAATCGATCACAGCCCTAGTAAAAAGTAATACAAATTTAGCAGGTATTTTTGGTTAAAATTTGCTTCAATCTGTAGCAATATAAATTTGAAGATAATAAAAAATATGAACATATTGTAACATGTTTTAGTATTATTCTAACTAATCATCTTTCATTATAGCTCCCATGTTTTCATTTTTTATTTCAAATTTATAAAAATAAAAAAAAACTGGATTATTCAGTGATTTTGTTGCTGTGTGGACTATAAATATATTTTTTAAAAACCTGAAAACTAGCAGACATACTTGAAGACTGCTCTGTATCTTGGTCACATGAGCTGCTGCACTTTTGTTGTGATTGTGGTGAAAGTGCGGGGTCACAAGGTTCATTGTTGTATGACTGGCACTGCACTGTCCTCTCTTGTGTACCTTCACCACAAGTAACAGAGCACTGGAGAAAAACAAACATTAGTGATAGTGTATGCATATATGATTTCTAATTTATGAATGCAGCTACCAATAATTTTTAAAATTTCTGTAGAAGTGTTTTTTGATAATGAAGGTATTTATTCAACCAGTGGTGTAGCTAGGGGGAGTGGGGGCGGTCGGCCCCAGGCAGCGCATATTTTGAGGGTGATATTTGCAAGCATACTTCACTGTTCACAGAAAACGTTTTTTAAATGAAAACAACAACATAACACACACACACTTAAAACAAAACACATTACCGCTGGGCTGAATATACTATTAATATAGCCACAACAGTGATTGAGTGGATTTTTGACATGTGCAGAAGGATCCCCTTGATGCACAAACAAGTACATACATGACATGGTGGTTCAAATATTGTGTTTTTAACTTTCATGTAGTAATCTATCTTGCTGTTTCACTTCTCATAAAAATATTCTAGGGTAAGTTATTAAGACTGAAATTTTTTTTTTTTTCATTGCATTAAAGTAGCTCAAATAATTTGTTATTTTCATTAAAATACGGTTGTTCATTAAAAATGTTTCACCTATCCAATTATAGGAATGTTTAAATAATTTCAATTCATCTATTTTACTGAAAATTTTTTAGATTTATGTCAAGAATATGAAAAATATTCAAATTTCTATTTTAACAAAGGGGCCATTCATAAATGGCGTCACGCGATTTTGGCCAATTTTTACTGCCCCCCCCCCCCCCACTTTTTTATCACACTTATCATAAAAACGTAGACCCCTCAAATATGACATTACAAAGCTTTGACCGCCCTCCTCCCAGCAAAAAGCCATATTTTCAAATTGAAAAGAAGCACGTAGTTAAGTACTTATTTGTCATTTAAATACGTATTTCGTGTACATCTGCACAAAAGTATCTTAACTAGGTCTGTCAATATAGTTGAAAAAAGCTTTTGGAGTAACCTTCCAAATTTTCAAGATGGTACTAGGGGAACTTTTTGAAACGCCGCATAATTTTTGCTGTCATTACTTCTATTCGAAACGCAATTAAACCTAGTCACCATCAATGTGCCTCATTTGACACAATAATCAATTACCTGCCCCCCAACAACACACTATTGTGAACTTAAATGTACTTCACACTTTTATTCCTTATGTTAACTCATTCGTCATATTCAAACGAAAAGTGAATATTCCAACAAAATGTCAGCAACAATGACGTAACGTTCTGTCAGGTCATACGGACCCAGCAGTTTTATTGATATTGTCTTCTAGGTGGTGGCAGTAATCAATGTTCCCTCTGCGTCTGTCAGATATCTGCTTGGCCGCGCAATCCCACAGCTTAAAGGAAACATTGGTAGTAACTATTTAATTTGTTAACTTTAAATACTGCCAACTGCCAACATATACAACTTAATAATATCAGTTTTACTGCAAGGCCTTGATTTGTTAATGAACACAGAAACACAAGCAAATGGAAATGGCGCACTTTTGTAATTTGTTTCAGGGGCTGTAACATGGGTCATTCGGAATGTCCACACATGGAGCTGTAAGATGGGTCATTCGGCATGTCCACACATGGAGCTGTAACATGGGTCATTTGGAATGTCCACACATAGGGCTGTAACATGGGTCATTTGGAATGTCCACACCTGTGGGCGGGTGATGACATTTTACACTACCAACCATTTACAAACCAATAGCTCTCTGCAACTTTTAAATTTATGTCAAGTAACAAATTATTTTCAACCATTTGTTTTTGTCTAGATCTTTAATTTAATTCAAAATTTTTTTTTTTTTTTAAATTAAAAATAAAAATAATAAAATTCATTTATTGTTTATTTCACAGTGAAAATCATTGAGCAAAATAAAAACCCAAATAATATACGACTTTTAAAATCCGTTATATTAACTTGTGGTGTCTGAGCCGTGCGACCGACTGACCGTGCAACCGACCGACCGACCTTGCCGAAAAAACTTTGGATCGATTTTTTAGCCACTTTCTTGTAAGCTAGCGAGCTGAAATTTTGCAGGCAGACTCATGCCAATGATCAAAATGATGTATCAAAATTTCAAATCCATCGAATGGACAGTAATTGAATTATTGAATTTTAAATTATTTTAATGATCTCTTTATATCATGTTAATTTTTTGTGATAGAGTATTGTGGTGTGTAATATGTTCAACAAAGCTTTCATGTCAAGCAATAAGGTGCGCATTATCTTATATGTTACAGGCGCTCCTACTGTACAGAAGATTATTGCATTACATTTACATTACTTTTAAAAAATATATTCACGATCGATGCGCATTATATTAAACACATTTTACGAGACATAACTAGAATTTTCTATTTTCGGATTGTTTTGCCCTGCGTATTATAATGAACATCCTTATAGTTATGTCTCGTATATAAAGGATTTATAGTGAAAAACTTGTTTTTTTTAAACGTTTTTTTTATTTCAAAGTATGGTGGAGATAGGAGTGGAGTGAGGGAGTAGATAATAATGAAAGCAGCAGTGTTATTACTAATAACACAAAACACCGCTTTTATTTCATTTCTCCCCCCACTTCGGCGGTGCGGTCGTGCTTTCCTTGATTCATTTGCCTTATCATAATATACATCATTACAAATGCGTGCCCCCCACCCGCCCCCTAGGCACGTCACGTCAATTATAGCCACCACAAAATGTTCCCACCTTTACTTTGTTTCAATTACAATTATTTATTCCAGTTTATTAATCTATAAAAAACATCATATCATTGACTTAGAAAGGGTGGCATATTGGAGAACACCCGGGTGGCAAAAGTACTAGCTATGCCACTGTATTCACCAGAATCTGTTAGCCAATATAATAGCAATCAATTATTTAATAATTGGGCAGCTTAGCTAATACCCTAGATGTCATAATTTTATAACAGAAATTTGATTTGTAAATGAAAGGACATGAAATAAGTTTTTATCTGCATTAAATAATAAAGAAATTAATGAACATTTTTTAGACACAATACACAACATAAACCTAGAACAGATAGTAAAAAAAGCAACTAGGAAAAACAAAATACTAGATTTATTCCTAACAAACAGACCAGGACTAATAGTAGACTGCACAATAATTCCTGGGCTGTCTGACCATGATATTTTTAGGGTAACCAACACAATAAAAACTAAAATAAATAAGATGCCTAGAAGAACAATATATCTTTGGAATAAATGCAACTTAATAAAATTACACCAATCAGCTTCTAATTTCCAACAAAATTTCCTAAGTAAATTCAGCATAGTTAGCCCTGTAGAAGAAATATGGAAGGAAATAAAAACAAATCTAAATACCATAATGGATCAGAATGTTCCAACAAAAATAACTTCAAATAGAATTAATAAATGCTGGTTCAATTTTAAATTAAAAAAGTATTGCAAACTAAAGGAGAATTTATTTAAGAAATTTAAGGCTACCAATTTAGAAAGGATACACAAAAAATACTTTAAAATTAAACACCTGACACAAAAACTTAGCCGTAACCTCAAAAATAATTATATAAACAATGTGATAACTAAAGATAACAATAAAAACTTATGGTCCTTTATCAAATCTAAAAAAATGGAGCCTTCAGGTATAGCCACACTAAAAGGCTCAAATAATAAAACCTATAATGATAATGAAAATAAAGCTAATATCCTTAACAAATATTTTGCATCATCATTTTCTGCCTCAGGCGACAAGGAAATTTCAATAAATTTAAATAAATTGGAAGAAATAGGTAACATAACTGTAGATGAGATAGGTATACATTCACTCCTAAAAAACTTAAAAATAAACAAAGCTACTGGCCCAGATGAATTACCTGCCAGGTTATTAAAAGAATTAAGCAATGAACTGTCCCCAATCCTTGTAGTTCTTTTTCAAGCCTCTCTAAACCAGGGTAAAGTGCCC
>MUZC01004410.1:286729-300432 GCA_002072015.1 Radix auricularia | reverse complement strand
AGTAAACTGGATGAGGCTGGTATGTAGTAAAGTGGATGAGGCTGGTATGTAGTAAAGTGGATGAGGCTGGTATGTAGTAAAGTGGATGAGGCTGGTATGTAGTAAAGTGGATGAGGTTGGTATGTAGTAAAGTGGATGAGGCTGGTATGTAGTAAAGTGGATGAGGCTGGTATGCAGTAAAGTGGATGAGGCTGGTATGTAGTAAAGTGGATGAGGTTGGTATGTAGTAAAGTGGATGAGGCTGGTATGTAGTAAACAGTAAAGTGGATGAGGCTGGTATGTAGTAAACAGTAAAGTGGATGAGGCTGGTATGTAGTAAACAGTAAACTGGATGAGGCTGGTATGTAGTAAAGTGGATGAGGCTGGTATGTAGTAAAGTGGATGAGGCTGGTATGTAGTAAAAACTAAACTGGATGAGGCTGGTATGTAGTAAACAGTAAAGTGGATGAGGCTGGGATGTAGTAAACAGTAAAGTGGATGAGGCTGGTATGTAGTAAACAAGCAATACAAGCCTTTGGCAAAAAATCTCATAAAAACACGGACTGGTTTGATGAACATTGGGACGAGATGAAACCCATCACTGAAGCAAAAAGGAAAGCTCTTATGGCTTACAGGGAAAAGCCTACACCTGACAATTTGCATGCTTTAAAAACAGCTAAGTCACTTGCCCAAAAGGTTGCACGTAAATGTGTCAATACCTACTGGCTTAAGCTCTGTTCCAGTATACAATCAGCTGCAGACATGGGCAATGCAAAAGTCATGTACGAAAACATCAAAAAGGCAACGGGCCCCTTGACATCAAAAGCTGCTCCCCTAAAGTCCAAAAATGGAGAAATTATTCAAGACCAGGCAGCACAGCTAAAACGGTGGGTTGAGCATTATCTGGAATTGTATTCAACAGTTACCACAGTCTCCAGCACCGCTCTAGATGACATCCCAGATATGCCACTCATGGAAGAACTTGATGTCGTGCCCACACAGGAAGAGCTGAGCAAAGCAATTGACAGTCTAGCTTGTGGAAAAGCTCCGGGGAATGATGGAATACCACCAGAGGTTCTAAAGAGTGGCAAGACAGCTTTACTCCAACCATTGCACGAGATTCTGTCCCTCTGCTGGGAACAGGGCTACATCCCCCAAGACCTAAAGGATGCAAATATAGTGACACTATATAAAAACAAAGGTGATAGGAGTGATTGCAATAATTATCGCGGCATTTCACTCCTTAGTATTGTAGGAAAGACCTTTGCCCGCGTTATACTAAAACGTTTACAAAGCCTAGCATCCCGCGTCTATCCAGAATCTCAGTGTGGTTTCCGGTCCGGTCGGTCTACCATAGACATGGTGTTCTCCATACGACAGCTCCAGGAAAAATGCAGAGAGCAGCAGATGCCACTATACATTGCATTTGTGGACCTTACAAAAGCCTTCGACTTAGTCAGTCGCAACGGGCTATTCCAAATACTGGCAAAAATTGGATGTCCCCCTCACCNCAGTTCCATGAAAATATGCTTGGCACAGTACAGTTCGATGGAGCTAAGTCAGAGGCCTTCCCTGTCAGCAGCGGAGTTAAACAAGGTTGTGTACTCGCACCAACACTCTTCGCAATATTCTTCTCTGTACTTCTTCGATACGCATTCAAGGATAGCAGTGAGGGAATCTGGTTACATACCAGAGCTGATGGAGGACTTTTCAACACTGCCCGCCTCCGAGCCAAGACCAAAACGACGGATGTCCTAATTCGAGAGCTACTATTTGCGGATGATGCGGCACTAACAGCACATACAGAATCTGGTTTGCAACAACTCGTGTCAAGCTTCTCCAATGCCTGCAAAGAATTTGGTCTGCAAATCAGCTTGAAAAAGACAAACATCATGGCCCAAGACACTCGACCTCCTCCTACCATAAATATCGATAATGAAAACTTGGAGGTTGTGGACAGCTTCACCTACTTGGGATCCAAGGTCTCCAATACACTGTCCATTGAAGAAGAAATAAACAGCAGAATTGGCAAGGCAGCCGCAACAATGGCTAAACTAAATAAGCGGGTCTGGCAAAACACCAAGCTAACGGAGAAAACCAAACTGTGCGTCTATCGAGCCTGTGTCATCAGTACACTACTATATGGGAGCGAGACATGGACCACTTATACATCACAAGAGCGTAAGCTTAACAGCTTCCATTTGAGATGCTTGCGCCGCATCCTTGGTATTAAATGGCAAGAAAAAGTGCCTAATAGTGAGGTACTAACGCGTGCCAATACCCAAAGCATGTTCTCAATTCTTAGTGAAAGACGCCTGAGGTGGCTAGGACATGTCAAAAGAATGAGCCCCGGCCGCATCCCGAAGGACCTCCTATATGGTGAACTTGCTTCAGGAAAGAGGAAAACAGGTCGCCCACGCTTGCGATTTAAAGATGTCTGTCAAAGGGACATGAAAGCAGCCAAAATACATACAAGTGACTGGGAGTGTAAGGCAGAAGACCGATCTACGTGGCGCACAGTTGTCAAAGAGGGCGTCATAGTAGCCGAGGAGCGAAGAATGGAGGAGGCTGCAGACAGAAGAGCTAGGAGAAAGGCCAAAACATTTGGAAGCACAGAACTCGTGTGTAAAAACTGTGGCAAAGACTGTCACTCAAGGATAGGACTGCACAGTCACTTGAGGAAATGCAACCCAACCCAACGGTGATGCACCATCGTCTCGCGAGACGGAAGGATGCCGGATGAGGCTAGTATGTAGTAAACAGTAAAGTGGATGAGGCTGGTATGTAGTAAACTGGATGAGGCTGGTATGTAGTAAAGTGGATGAGGCTGGTATGTAGTAAACAGTAAAGTGGATGAGGTTGGTATGTAGTAAACAGTAAACTGGATGAGGCTGGTATGTAGTAAACTGGATGAGGCTGGTATGTAGTAAAGTGGATGAGGCTGGTATGTAGTAAAGTGGATGAGGTTGGTATGTAGTAAACAGTAAAGTGGATGAGGCTGTATGTAGTAAAGTGGATGAGGTTGGTATGTAGTAAAGTGGATGAGGCTGGTATGTAGTAAAGTGGATGAGGCTGGTATGTAGTAAAGTGGATGTAGTAAACAGTAAACTGGATGAGGCTGGTATGTAGTAAAGTGGATGAGGCTGGTATGTAGTAAAGTGGATGAGGCTGGTATGTAGTAAAGTGGATGAGGCTGATATGTAGTAAAGTGGATGAGGCTGGTATGTAGTAAACAGTAAACTGGATGAGGCTGGTATGTAGTAAAGTGGATGAGGCTGGTATGTAGTAAAGTGGATGTGGCTGGTATGTAGTAAAGTGGATGAGGCTGGTATGTAGTAAAGTGGATGAGGCTGGTATGTAGTAAAGTGGATGAGGCTGGTATGTAGTAAAGTGGATGATGCTGGTATGTAGTAAACAGTAAACTGGATGAGGCTGGTATGTAGTAAAGTGGATGAGGCTGGTATGTAGTAAAGTGGATGAGGCTGGTATGTAGTCAAGTGGATGAGGCTGATACCTCCTGCATGAAAGACCCTGCGATAGCGCAGCTGTTCAAAGACAAGGTGAAGGAAAGTCTCTCAAAGATGTCCCCATGCGTCACCATTGACTCCAAATGGACGCAACTGAGAGACACAATCTATACATCCGCAATACAAGCCTTTGGCAAAAAATCTCATAAAAACACGGACTGGTTTGATGAACATTGGGACGAGATGAAACCCGTCACTGAAGCAAAAAGGAAAGCTCTTATGGCTTACAGGGAAAAGCCTACACCTGACAATTTGCATGCTTTAAAAACAGCTAAGTCACTTGCCCAAAAGGTTGCACGTAAATGTGTCAATACCTACTGGCTTAAGCTCTGTTCCAGTATACAATCAGCTGCAGACATGGGCAATGCAAAAGTCATGTACGAAAACATCAAAAAGGCAACGGGCCCCTTGACGTCAAAAGCTGCTCCCCTAAAGTCCAAAAATGGAGAAATTATTCAAGACCAGGCAGCACAGCTAAAACGGTGGGTTGAGCATTATCTGGAATTGTATTCAACAGTTACCACAGTCTCCAGCACCGCTCTAGATGACATCCCAGATATGCCACTCATGGAAGAACTTGATGTCGTGCCCACACAGGAAGAGCTGAGCAAAGCAATTGACAGTCTAGCTTGTGGAAAAGCGCCTGGGAATGATGGAATACCACCAGAGGTTCTAAAGAGTGGCAAGACAGCTTTACTCCAACCATTGCACGAGATTCTGTCCCTCTGCTGGGAACAGGGCTACATCCCCCAAGACCTAAAGGATGCAAATATAGTGACACTATATAAAAACAAAGGTGATAGGAGTGATTGCAATAATTATCGCGGCATTTCACTCCTTAGTATTGTAGGAAAGACCTTTGCCCGCGTTATACTAAAACGTTTACAAAGCCTAGCATCCCGCGTCTATCCAGAATCTCAGTGTGGTTTCCGGTCCGGTCGGTCTACCATAGACATGGTGTTCTCCATACGACAGCTCCAGGAAAAATGCAGAGAGCAGCAGATGCCACTATACATTGCATTTGTGGACCTTACAAAAGCCTTCGACTTAGTCAGTCGCAACGGGCTATTCCAAATACTGGCAAAAATTGGATGTCCCCCTCACCTACTTGCCATCATCAGACAGTTCCATGAAAATATGCTTGGCACAGTACAGTTCGATGGAGCTAAGTCAGAGGCCTTCCCTGTCAGCAGCGGAGTTAAACAAGGTTGTGTACTCGCACCAACACTCTTCGCAATATTCTTCTCTGTACTTCTTCGATACGCATTCAAGGATAGCAGTGAGGGAATCTGGTTACATACCAGAGCTGATGGAGGACTTTTCAACACTGCCCGCCTCCGAGCCAAGACCAAAACGACGGATGTCCTAATTCGAGAGCTACTATTTGCGGATGATGCGGCACTAACAGCACATACAGAATCTGGTTTGCAACAACTCGTGTCAAGCTTCTCCAATGCCTGCAAAGAATTTGGTCTGCAAATCAGCTTGAAAAAGACAAACATCATGGCCCAAGACACTCGACCTCCTCCTACCATAAATATCGATAATGAAAACTTGGAGGTTGTGGACAGCTTCACCTACTTGGGATCCAAGGTCTCCAATACACTGTCCATTGAAGAAGAAATAAACAGCAGAATTGGCAAGGCAGCCGCAACAATGGCTAAACTAAATAAGCGGGTCTGGCAAAACACCAAGCTAACGGAGAAAACCAAACTGTGCGTCTATCGAGCCTGTGTCATCAGTACACTACTATATGGGAGCGAGACATGGACCACTTATACATCACAAGAGCGTAAGCTTAACAGCTTCCATTTGAGATGCTTGCGCCGCATCCTTGGTATTAAATGGCAAGAAAAAGTGCCTAATAGTGAGGTACTAACGCGTGCCAATACCCAAAGCATGTTCTCAATTCTTAGTGAAAGACGCCTGAGGTGGCTAGGACATGTCAAAAGAATGAGCCCCGGCCGCATCCCGAAGGACCTCCTATATGGTGAACTTGCTTCAGGAAAGAGGAAAACAGGTCGCCCACGCTTGCGATTTAAAGATGTCTGTCAAAGGGACATGAAAGCAGCCAAAATACATACAAGTGACTGGGAGTGTAAGGCAGAAGACCGATCTACGTGGCGCACAGTTGTCAAAGAGGGCGTCATAGTAGCCGAGGAGCGAAGAATGGAGGAGGCTGCAGACAGAAGAGCTAGGAGAAAGGCCAAAACATTTGGAAGCACAGAACTCGTGTGTAAAAACTGTGGCAAAGACTGTCACTCAAGGATAGGACTGCACAGTCACTCGAGGAAATGCAACCCAACCCAACGGTGATGCACCATCGTCTCGCGAGACGGAAGGATGCCGGATGAGGCTGGTATGTAGTAAAGTGGATGAGGCTGGTATGTAGTAAAGTGGATGAGGCTGGTATGTAGTAAAGTGGATGAGGCTGGTATGTAGTAAACAGTAAACTGGATGAGGCTGGTATGTAGTAAACAGTAAAGTGGATGAGGCTGGTATGTGGTAAACTGGATGAGGCTGGTATGTAGTAAAGTGGATGAGGCTGGTATGTAGTAAAGTGGATGAGGCTGGTACGTAGTAAAGTGGATGAGGCTGGTACGTAGTAAAGTGGATGAGGCTGGTACGTAGTAAAGTGGATGAGGCTGGTATGTAGTAAACTGGATGAGACTGGTACGTAGTAAAGTGGATGAGGCTGGTATGTAGTAAAGTGGATGAGGCTGGTATGTAGTAAAGTGGATGAGGTTGGTATGTAGTAAAGTGGATGAGGCTGAGATATAGTAAACTGGATAAGGCTGGTATGTAGTAAACTGGATATGGCTGGTATGTAGTAAACTGGATATGGCTGAGATGTAAAGAACTGGATGAGGCTCAGACAGCGGGAACAATTTTGGAATAACTAAAATTACTAGCAAGAGACAGTGTCAAGTGGAATGTTTTGATAGAGGCTCTATGTTCCCGAATGAGCCCAAATGATGAATGAGGATATTGAACTTACTGTCACACTACAAGATCTGTACCTCTTCCGCTGACCAATGCAGTACTTGCCCCCATCTTTGGGCCTGAAGAAAGTTAGTTGAAGTCAATTATACTCCAAACTCTAAATAAATTAAGATGAACAGATTTTAACTTAAATTTAAGTACAGCAATGTTGTTTTTAAAACTAATACTTTCATAGATGTTTTGAAATGTTTTCTTAAGACAATTGAGATAAGCCGTGTCCACGCCTGCTACTTACTCTCCCCGCCTTCTACTTACTCTCTACGCCTCCTACTAACTCTCCACGCCAGCTACTAACTATCCACGCCTTCTACTTACTCTCCACGCTTGCTACTTACTCTCCACCCCTGCTACTTACTCTCCACGGCTGCTACTTACTCTCCACGCTTGCTACTTACTCTACACGCCTGCTATTTACTCTCCACACCTGCTACTTACTCTCCAGGCATGCTATTTACTCTCTACACCTGCTATTTACTCTCCAGGCATGCTACTTTCTCTCCAGGCATGCTACTTACTCTCCACACCTGCTACTTACTCTCCAGGCATGCTACTTACTCTCCAGGCATGCTACTTACTCTCCACGCCTGCTACTTACTCTCCACACCTTCTACTTACTCTCCAGGCATGCTACTTACTCAGGGTTGTTGCACTCCCTTTCACTGGCCGACACTCCCCCCTCACACGTCCGTGAGCAAGCACCCCACTCCCCCCACTCACCCCAGCTGCCATGAACTGTGTGTGAGTCATATTTGGGGTTACGGCATTCACCGCGATAGCACCACTGAAATAACAGTAGACATCATGATAACATCACTGAAATGACAGTAGACACCATAACACTACTGAAATAACAGTAGACACCATGATAACATCACTGAAATGACAGTAGACACCATGATAACACCACTGAAATGACAGTAGACACCATGTTAACACCACTGAAATAACAGTAGACACCATGATAACATCACTGAAATGACTGTAGACACAATGATAACACCACTGAAATAAAAGTAGACACCATGATAACATCACTGAAATAACAGTAGACACCATGATAACATCACTGAAATAACAGTAGACACCATGATAACACCACTGAAATAACAATAGACATAGACACCATGATAACACCACTGAAATAACAATAGACATAGACACCATGATAACACCACTAAAATAAAAGTAGTCACCATTAACATGTACACTATATAATGACTAAGATAAAACAGTTGCTGTATTGGACATGCATCAGCAACAATGAAAAGCTTTAAAAAAACAAACGACCCCATTCATCCAAATGTTAGGACCCCTTTAGTTCAAGTAATAGGAGTTCCTAATTCCAAGTACAAGACCCCACTTTTCCAAATTTAAAGGGCCCCTTTAGGGGCCGTCCATATAGTATGTCCGGCTCCAGATGGGGAGGGGTGTAAGAAAGTTTGACAGTTTGTGACAGGGGGGCCATGTGTGACGTCACGGTGTTTTATATTTAAATTTTAATTATTTTGTTAATAAAAAACAATATTTTTGTTCGAAAGTGTGACGTACTTTGTGTGGGGGGTGGGGGGAATCCATGATTTATGAGGAGGGGGGAGTTAAAATGGTAAAAAAAATAGCGTGACGTACTTTAAAGGTCGGCCCCTTATTCCAAGTAATATGACCCAATTAGTTCAACAAGTTCTCTACCTTAGTAGTAGCCCTAACTCCCTGCTTCAGACCATCTCTTCATTTAACTCATATACCCCACTCATACATCCCCACCTATGACCTAAGGGACTTGTGCTACTTACCCCTCTCTTGTGTTTAGAGATGTGGCACTCAGTGCCCTCAGCAGCTGGGATGCTATTGGTCACACAGGAATCTGATTCATTCATACACCACAGTTCCTGACATGCGTGCTGTCAATGAAAGTGTTAAGCCTACATTGGCCAATAGTCTTCTGTTTAAACCAATCATCAAAAGATTCCATTCTATACATGGTAATATAATATAAATTTATAATAAATACTCTATAATATACTTTAACTCAGTTACCCTACAGTCATTTCTAACCATGTAAAATAATTTAATTTTAATTGTTTAGTTTTAGTTAAGAAGTAAGCATTATTGGTTTTTACTAAGCAGAACTAATAATAATTTTTTTAACTTAATGTAAAACGATGTTAAATAAGCTGCAAAATTCAAAATATTAAAGAATAATGGAAGTTATTAAAGAAAATATACATAAGTTATGACAGTCAATAAATAAAATTTACATAAAAGTACTAAGAGTTAATATACAAAATAATGAACTACACCGTTAATAATCAACATTTTTGTTTATAATTAAGAACGTCAAAGAAATCAAAGACAGGGTTGTCATACAATAAGTCAGAGTTCAATAAAATAAAATAAAATTCAGTCAAACTAATCAAACTCTTTCCAAAACTAAAATACTTGGACATGTTGAGGGGGGCTAAGATATATTTACTAATGGGTCAATTTTAAACAAATCTTTGTCACTGAGAAAAGTGATTCTGGCCACTTTAAAATGGCATGGTTTAATATAGGCCTACACCAAAGGAGGGCACATGTCAGGTCCATGTATGAAACTGTCAGATACACAACGTCTATGACAGGGATTGCTCTAGCAGACTACAGCAAACAACGACGAAGGCAACATAATAAAAAAGTTATGTGAGTAACTTGCAGCTTTAATGTCACGGGCGCCGACCTTGTGCTTGCACGCCCGAGAAGTGGCACCAAACTGAAACCTGCACTGGGCATTGATGTCAAATACGTCACCGGGCAGATCTCGGGGGTAGGCCTCACGCTTAAGGGGTATGTTGTCTAGACACCATCCTTGGCCTGAGCTGTACACGAACGTTTGTACATATGACATAGATACACAACGTACATAGACACACACAATGTACATATGATATAGATACATAACGTACATAGACACACACATTGTACATATGACATAGATACAAAACGTACATTGACACACACACACTATGTACATATGACACATGAACGTTGTGTACATATGTTTTCAGACATTTATAACATTTTTAAACTGGTAACTTAAAGAAAACTATATAAATATGTGGAGGACAGCGGGGAGTTAATGGGGAACTTTTGGGAACAATGGGAGGAAGGATTACAGTGATTAAGATAGAAAGGAAGAAAGAAGGTAATCATCTTTAAAACAGTGACTGTAGGGAGGAACAAAATATTTCTTCCTAAGAAAATTTTAAAATTTACTTTTTAAACATTACACCGACATGGCATACTACTTTGTAAACATTACATCGACATGGCATACTACTTTACATATTTCATATTTACAAGCAATACTGATGTCCTACTCCAGAAAGTCCGTGACGTATTTCCTTGAGCAGCTCGACCAATGAAAAGGCGACGTTTCTCGTGTCAGTCTGGCAGCCATTAGGCGTGCTGGTTCCTTTCCCGGCATGCCACACTGGTTGCCGTCTCCATCGTGGTGCATGCCGATGCTGGCGATTGTTGGAGGAGACACAGATAAGTTTATGTTTCATCTCTACATTAGTACGACCGAACGTTTCAAACAAAGGATCTTGCTAGGTATTGGTGTAATGTGTGCACTTCATTATTGTAGCTTGAAAAAAATGTGTACATGACCTGCATGTGTACAAAACCCGTACATCATCAAACAACACCCAAATATTAAATAAGGTATACGTTTAGAGATTGAAAGCATATATAGAAATTAATGAAACAATTGGGGTTTCTATGTTATATTTTGTCCGAATAATACTTGATTCTGTTAGTGCTAAACTCAGAAAAAGCTTGCGTATCTCTGTATAACATCTATTTATGTCTAGCCCAACTCACTTATGTCCAATCTCGTGAGCTATAGTAAAAGCAGACGCCAGACCGATGTCCTGGTTGATGCTGCAGCTCCTTTCCTTCTCACACATCCCCTCTACGGGAGCAAGGCCTGCAAAGATACGAGAAGATGATAGGTCGCATTCTAACAATGAACTCTCCCTGCCAACAAACTTTCCCACACATCGAATTGCAGTCTAGTGGCTGGGTTTACAAGTGTCAACATTCAACATATGCTTTCCATTGTTACCAGAAACCTCTGCTACTAAGTATATCGTTACAATGGTCATATTCTAAATAACCACATACATTGTACGGCCTGGGGTGACTCCTAAATCCTATTTTGCCAACATGCGTCACCATATAGAAGCGACATCTGACATTGAGGTTAAAACCAAAGACTTTCTTGCCATGTTTGGCCCGGACCATGACATCAAACCAAAGACTTTCTTGCCATGTTTGGCCCGGACCATGACATCAAACCAAAGACTTTCTTGCCATGTTTGGCCCGGACCATAACATCAAACCAAAGACTTTCTTGTTATGTTTGGCCCGGACCATAACATCAAACCAAAGACTTTCTTGCCATGTTTGGCCCAGACCATGACATCAAACCAAAGACTTTCTTGCCATGTTTGGCCCGGACCATAACATCAAACCAAAGACTTTCTTGCCATGCTTGGCCCGGACCATAACATCAAACCAAAGACTTTCTTGCCATGTTTGGCCCGGACCATAACATCAAACCAAAGACTTTCTTGCCATGTTTGGCCCGGACCATAACATCAAACCAAAGCCTTTCTTGTTATGTTTGGCCCGGACCATGACATCAAATGGGGCGCTCCTTTTTCATTAACGAACACACCGCTTTCATAGCCACTCACACGCTTATCATAACCACTCACACGACTATCATTACCACTCAGGCCTATCATTACCACTCACACGCCTATCATTATCCCTCACACGCCTATCATTATCCCTCACACGCCTATCATTATCCCTCACACGCCTATCATTACCACTCACACACTTAACATAGCCACTCACACGCTTATCATAACTACTCACACACCTATCATTCCCACTCACGCCTATCGTTACCACTCACACGCCTAACATTACCTTTCAAGCCTATCATTACCACTCACACACTTAACATAACCACTCACACGCTTATCATAACCACTCACACGCCTAACATAACCACTCACACGCTTATCATAACCACTCACACGCCTATCATAGCCACTCACACGCCTATCATAGCCACTCACACGCCTATCATAGCCACTCACGTATCACTCACCTAAAGTTCCGCATGGATCATTCTTGTAGGAACAAATGTCGTACCTGTGGAGAAGAAATAGAAACTAATTAGTGCTGAGTCACGAGAGATAACCCTTGAAACAAGAGGGGTGGGGCTGTCAAAGAAATAACCACCACCTCGAACACCAGTGGCCACGCTGATTCAACGTGTACTATTGTTAATGAACGCCTTGAAACTGTATTCATATTTGAGCACGTTGGCTTTACTATTCGAATTCTAAGAAGCATCACTTATGATAAGATTTCGAAAGTGTTGCCATTGTCAAGTCAATATAGGATTGAACATATCCCTTTAAAATGTGCTTGATTACAGCCATTAATGGTGTCGACGTCCAGTAAAGTTCTATGTACTACTCCATGCTCGATGTTTATTGACGACTTATTACCACTGTTACCATAGAGCAGGGGTGCGCAACATTTGGGCCATTGACGGCCGCATTAAAAAACAAATTAAGGCTACGGCCGCCAAAACATTTTCACTGAAAATCGAAACGATCACTATCAAAATTTTACCTCTTGTAATATTCAACGCGACATAAGAATGACGTCATCATAATGTATAGTAGGCAAACTCGGTGCTTCATTACAAACAGTGTCCTAACATCATGCATGTCACACACGTACAGCATAAGGATATTTTTAAGTGGCATTAGTACACTGAGAATACAATAATTGAATAAGTGATAAGCTTCTTCATTAACACTGTCCATGTAACTTAGCAGTCCAGGGTCCAGAAATGAGTGGCTGCCTTGCTCTTGGATGTTTGCTGAGAGTCGCGCAAAGTCCGGGCACTCCCTGGAGATCATCAGTCGTATACCTGACACCAGATTGGTGTCTACCAGTCGGCTTCTATATTTGTTCTTGGGAATTTTATTCGTGAAAACGATGCTTCGCACATGTAATTGCTTCCAGACAGCCTTAAAGTGTTTCTTGCTATTTCGGAAAGCTTGGGATACTCCACAGCTACTTTCCATGTCTCCAGTATAGATCGTTTTTGTCATCAAATTGCTTCACGAGCTGCATGTTATTTTTTAGTTCGAGCATTTCCATTTCAACATCCAATGGAGCACTCCCTGTCTCAACGAAATTTGTAGAAGCAACTAGTCTCATATTTTCTGAGATCTTGTCGAAATCCTGAAAACGTTCTACGAATCCAGCAACAGCGCTTCGAAGATACGTGTCGGCGAAAATGTTACATGACATTGTCCATTTCGGCAGTTTTCACAACATCGCCGCAGATTAAACTCTGCATGAAATGGTTCTCTGTCTCTGCCACAAAGAAATCTAACTCCCATTGTACATTAAAGCTCCATTTCTCTTACTTCCGATGTTCTTTTTATCGACATGATGAGTAGTAAGGAGGCACGGATAAAATTATACGTTAACTAAGCATTCAAGCTGTATAACTATGATACAATTAATCGTTTTAATTAAACGCTTTTTCACTGTTAATACTGTTGTGTTTATTCACTGCTTTGTCGAGAATCTGTCTGGATTTCTGGTGCAGCTGACAGCTAAGAGTGATGTACAGATATCTCGGTATTTGTGTGTACTACAGCAGCGACTGAAGTTGACCGAGGTGTTACACGGTTACACAGAGGTTTCACAATACATCGAATTTGCACATCACACGGTTTCGGCGCGCTTCAATATTAGGCTGCTTAACTTCATGGCCTGCCCGCATTAGCTACAATGTATATGAGTGCCAAAGACTGCAGCTGACGCTACAGCTGCCGGATTCGTAATTTCTTTCGCAATAACAAGTGCTTAAGAGTGTAAATGAAAACTCGATATTTCGTGTAAAACTTTACATAATTATATTGCCAAATTGCAAATATTTGACGGCCGCAGGTTATTATAATTTTAAAAGATTTTCACGGCCGCACTTTTTTCGTGCCCACGGCCGCAGGTTGGGCACCCCTGCCATAGAGATAGCACAGCACATAGAGTCGTACGCAACCCTGCCATAGAGATATCACAGCACATAGAGTCGTACGCAACCCTGCCATAGAG
>MUZC01004410.1:239217-286367 GCA_002072015.1 Radix auricularia | reverse complement strand
CCCTGCCATAGAGATTGCACAGCACATAGAGTCGTACGCAACCCTGCCATAGAGATAGCACAGCACATAGAGTCGTACGCAACCCTGCCATAGAGATAGCACAGCACATAGAGTCGTACGCAAGCCTGCCATAGAGATAGCACAGCACATAGAGTCGTACGCAACCCTGCCATAGAGGTAGCACAGCACATAGAGTCGTACGCAACCCTGCCAGAGAGATAGCACAGCACATAGAGTCGTACGCAACCCTGCCATAGAGATAGCACAGCACATAGAGTCGTACGCAACCCGGCCATAGAGGTAGCACAGCACATAGAGTCTTACGCAACCCCCTGCCATAGAGNATAAACTTGGAAGAGAATCCAACATTTTTGATGGATCAATACAATAGAAATAAATAGCTGTGCCCCTAAATAGAGTCGTACGCAACCCTGCCATAGAGGTAGCACAGCACATAGAGTCGTACGCACATCGTTACTTCTCAGCCCAACCCCCTACCCCACTTCGCTATGGAACAGTATTTTGTTTTATGTTGGTGCATGGAATGTACGCATACACCGATACTAGACAAAACACTGGCAGCCGCTCGATATTAATCTTGAAGGTCGCAACATCCCATATATTTTCATAAGTTCAGCGTTCGACTTTACCTATTCTTGACTGCTAACGATTCCATAACATTTCTTAAGACTATTAAGCTGCTGAGAAAGGCAGTTGGAGTCAACTGTTTAATGTTACCGTCCCTCACTTCACGTAAACATTGAGTAAACCCGCTCGTTACATGCTCGTCTCTTGGAAACTAATGTTTCACTACTAACATGTGGGGTGTCTGAGAAATGAGACAGAAAACATGAGATCATCTACAAGCAGCGATTTCTTGGCGGAGTCAATGAACTCTGGCACCTACGTCTGTGTTATATTTATATATAGTAGAGCCCGATAACAGCAACATTCGGGCCACTTTTCCTTTCAAATATAGGCGGAGGCAGTGCACAGACGCAATAATCTTCTGTATAGAAGGAGTGTCTGTAACAGAAAAGACCTGTCACCCAGGGTCGGGGAAAGTGGGTGAAATAACAGGATTTCCTGACTTCCATAGATGCTCGTCAGTATAATCACGGACAAGTTCCTTGTTGTGCTTCTTTATGTAACACGTCATTTCGCAATGATCTTCTTTTATATACATCGTATCTTAATTTGTTTAATCCCCATGGTCAATGTTGTTAAAATATAATTCAAAATGTTGCGTTTTTGAATACTAAGATATTTGCAAACGTAAAGAGCGCGCCATAAGAGGTTTACTACTTCCAAACGTCCAAATAATCTCAACAAATAACGTGGGAACGGAGCTGGTTGATTTTTTTTTCTTTTAGATAACTCTTTTCATCTTCTGCTTCTTATCCCTTGAAAACGGAGTGGTTCTTATCTTGATGACTTGTCACCCCGAGGTGTTTTCTTGACTTAGATATGTTCATACCAAATGCTAGGTTCAATCGAAGTTGTGGGAATCACTGTTCCAATCGATTGGAGTCCATCTCAGAGATTTTCTTTATCCAAACCGGCAGACTAAACATTGGCGTTGAATGTCTCTAAACAGCTGGCAATGTAAAGGGCTCAGTTGGCCGAGATTTGTATGGCGACTGATTCTCTCAAGACGTACGCTAAAGTGCAAATTTGTACACCATGGTACACAGCTGTATGAAATAGTTTACACAATCACACACACGATCACAGACACAAGGGTTTAATTAATAAGAGATACACTATCAGACGATTACGTTGAAATAATGCTAATAGAAACGGTTTTTAGAATGAATGCGAAAACGAAATTGGGGTGATCATGAGTTAAACGGAAGTGACGTAACAACTTATGTTTACTCATTGTTTGAATTAAATTGAATGGAGGTGACTTTTAATATGCTCTGTTCAATTTTTTCATCTAATATATTGCTCTTAATAGCTCCTTATTTATTCTGACAAATATGAATGTATCAACATAGTAACAATAATTTTAAAATAAAAATCTTAAAAATTACGTTTTTCATCATTTCTAGAGAGACTCGCTGAGCTGGTGGCAGTAAGTACTTTGACTGTGTAAGGAATGTACTCAAGTTTTTAGACATGACTGCAGTTATAGGGGTAACGTTTAGATCCAGACCTCCGGGAATATTCCAATCAGAAATCTGAGTGCCAGGTCTCTCTGCGCTGTAAGAGTTGAACATCGATATCTTAAATGTGCCTGGCTGACTTGCCAGCTAAACTAAGAGTTGAACATCGATATCTTAAATGTGCCTGGCTGACTTGCCAGCTTAAGTAAGAGTTGAACGTTGATATCTTAAATGTGTCTGGCTGACTTGCAAGCTAAAGGGACAATTACATTTGTTTGCTTGCGAAAAAGTTTGGGTGTAAAATAATTAATTATTTTTCGAAACTAGCTTCTCAAAACAATGTTCTTTGTCTAAAATTAATTATGAAAAATAACACGGGTACAGTTAAATCATTTTTCAAATCCCCCCCCCCTTTCAAATTTTGACTTTTGACATTCCAGCCATACTAAGCCAAAAAACGCCTCCGTTGGCTTGGACACGTCAAGAGAAGCCAACTGGTCGCATACCCAAAGATGTGCTTATACAGCGAGCTGGCGACAGGGAAAAGGTCGGTTGGTCGACCATGTCTCAGATACACGGACATATGCAGGAGACAGTGGCGGATTTAGCTTTCTCTGCGTGGGGGGGCAAGGAGAATTTCAGGGGGCGCCGCAAAATTTTACTAATTACAGAGCATTGGATAAATACTAGGGCTGTTAGCGATTAATTTAAATGTAATTGTTAACTTTTGAAATATTAACGATTAATTAATCGTTAATTTCGATTAAAGCCAAAAAAATTAATTTATTATGTCATAAGTAACACTTATTTAACGTTCTTGTTGAAAATCTAAATAACACTGGAATGTCTCCTTTATATATCAACATCTCACCAACTACGCAAAAAGACAAGTGTGTTGACATTAATTGGTTCAAGTGATAAGCTGGTCTAATTGACAATATAACCAGCCGAGCTGAACAACCATTCACATGGGACGTGGTGGTCGAGAGGTAGCGCTCTCGACTGTCACACTGATGGTCACGAGTTCGAATCCACACGAAAGTGAGGATTTGTTCTCGGGGCCTGAGGAGTCCCCGAGTCACCCAGCTCCGAATGGGTACCTAACTAGACAATAGTTAGGCGGCTGGGGTAATGCGTGGAACCCCTATAGCCGTGGCCTGTGACCGCTGCATCACTTGCCAACAGATCATCTCTCATGGTCTGTGGACGCAATTATCTTCTGCATAGAAGGAGCGTCTGTATATCTAAGATAAGATATATAAGGAACTGAGGTAACTGATAAGCTCAAAACGGTCTTGGCAAGGAATGACATTATCGGATATCGGTGTTCATTAATTTTCCACCATTGTACAGGATTAATGGATTCAAGAGCTTTCATCTCCATTTTGTAACGCAGTAATTCATCAGAAGAGCTGTCGTCATTTCTGTCTCTGAGTCAAACTCCATTACTACCATTATAAGCTTAATACGCTTTTCATTTGATAAGTAGGCTAAGTTTTAGAACCATGGTAGGCAAACTTTATCAACATTTTGAACATTCCCGTCAGTCAATAATTTAAAACCAAAATGTTCGTGTAAGCTTCAGGAAATGTATTATTTATCAGCCGCTATTTTTCATTATTATTTTTGTTTTACCTTTTGACATCCAATTATTTGTAAGTGATGGGTCGATAAATCGTTAAAAATAATTTAATCGTTAAACCTTTTTTTAAGGATTAGTTGAGAAATTAATCGTTTAGTTCCTCAGCCCTAGACAATACTAATTATTAGCCTACTAATTTAGTAAATTTTCAAAATCATCAAGCAAGTCAAACAGAAGCAACAATATAAACAGATATGTTTTCAAAATAGTAACGTATAATTATTTCAATAGTATATTTATTGATCTAAGAAAAAAACTCAGTTCATGCGAATTTATATAGAGCCCTGAGCTTTATTTAAATTCCTTTCGTCGTGAAGCGAAACGATTTATCGTTGATTAAAAGTCAACTTTCTCACCTAGATCACGTTCATTTGAAATTATTGCCAATCCAGACAGACGTTCGTTCGTCATTGTTGATTTTCAATCATTGCTTACAGGAAGATTCAAGTACATTTTTATAGAGTATTGACAAACTAGAGAGACGTGATGCCATTTATTTTTCTGTCAAGAATGGTAGAAACTCTTTAAGTTGTAGTTCATTAGATAGTAATGGACGTTGTGATGCATACAAATCTTTGAAGGTATAATATTCAACGATTGCTTCTTAAAGGTTAATTTGTTTGTAAATTTTGCATAAACTTGGAAGAGAATCCAACATTTTTGATGGATCAATACAATAGAAATAAATAGCTGTGCCCCTAAAGTCATTAAATCGATCATCTATTTATTTTAGAAGTGTATCCAAGATAGTGAAGTACGTTTCAGATTTAAAACTAGTAAATGGATCATCATCCCTTTCATCTCCACTAAGTTCACCTGCCAAAATTTTATTTTTTGCAGTTCGCATTTCTTTAAATGTTGTTTTTAACATCAAGTTTGGAACAATTTTCGTTAATAAATGATTTAACATCTACTTTCAGAATGTTAAAAAGATTGATCGCTTCTAATTTCAACAAACTTACTTCTTCCAACATCGATCAGTGGCGTAGCTAGGGGGGGGGGCGGAGGGGGCGGTCCGCCCCGGGCGGAACTCATTCAAAGGGCGGCATTTGTGGGCATTTAAAAAGTAAAGCTATTTCCAAAAACCACCCTTTTCTTTTTAAATGGAGAAAACCAAGGTGAAACAAAAATATTCTTAATTTTGAGTCTTAATAAACGGATTCGTGCAACATTTGTTTTATTACATAGTGTTTGATATAAAAAAAACTAACGCAAAACCGTTCAAAAAATTTTAATCGTTCAAAAAGGTAACGATTTGTTTGGAAAATTAAGCGGTATATGTCACAGATGGCCCTTTTATAAGAAAACTGCACAAAAAACAACAACACATCACCGCTGGTCCCAAAATATTCACTATTAATATCGGCCCGACAGTTTTTGCGTGGAATATCGACATGCGCAGAATGATGCGCTAACAAGTACCTACATGACATGGTGGTTCAAATATTGTGTTTAACTTCCAAGTAGTAATTAATATTACCGCTTCAGTTTTCATTACATTATTTTAAGTTAACTTATTAAAAAGTAAAATTATTTTTTATTGCATATAAGTAGCACATAAAGCTTGTGTTTTTTAAAATTAATGTACGGTTATTCATTAAAAATGAACGGTTATTCATTACTTCGTTAGTAAACATTACAATAACATAAATAATTTTCAATAAGACATACTTAAACATTTCAAGCGTCTTGGAAAAATTGTCACCTGAACTAACTAGTAAAACAAGATCAGATGCTTGAATTTTACTCAGTTCAATGCAATCTTTTTTTGTTCTATGATATCTAAATTTATGGGGACCCGTCTTCTTTAAATTAATGCTAACCCATTTCGTGGAACAAAGATATATAATATATGTGCTAATACAGAACGCTGTTATCTAGTGTTGGAGTTATCAAATGAACGCCGATTTAGATTTATTTTCAAAAATAATGATTTGGGAAAATTCAGAAGACATAATTCTATCTTTGGAGCAAGAAGTACAACAAAAAATGTTTTTATGCATATATTTAATTATAAAAGAAAATAAAAGAACGCGCTGATGAGTTACATGTCATGCAAGAAAATATTCGTGTATAATACCATGTAGCCTACTAAATGAAGAATTTGAACTTCAAGTAAATTTCTTTAGTCACATTGATAAAGAACAGTTCGATATTGAAAGAGAAAGGATCCGGGTTTTTATGGCAGTACACAGTGCGGTCTTAGCTATTGCGGGGCCCTATGCATCTTAGAATGCGAAAAGGATTGCGTGGGCCCCAGTTTGGGTAGGGATAACGTATTAATAAGCATAATAAGTAAAAATTAAGATAGGTGAGACCTATGAAATCGGGAGGCCCACTGCGACCGCAGACGTTGCGGTAGCCTGAGACCAGCCCTGGCTGTACCTACACTACAAAAAGAGGCATTAGGTTAGAAAATTGGGGGGGGGGGGAAATGCTCCATTGATCTATTAAAATATATTCAACAGAATAGATTGGAAAATCTTTACCCAACATTTTAATTTAGCTAAGATTTTTTTTCAACAATTGCTATCAGTGTATCTATTTGTGAAAGGAGCTTTCTTAATACTGAAGTTGCAATAAAAAAGAGAAAAAAAAATTAAAAATTATATTTGCTTCACAAAGGGTGATTTTAAGACTACAAAATCTTGCAATATTGTCTATAGAACAAAAAAGTACAAATAATTTAAATTTTGAAAACATAATACACATTTTTTCTACTATGAAAGTTAGGTAAGTAAGTAAATGTATAAATGATAAAAAAATATGTTTACATACTGATGTATATAATTTCTTTGTTTATAAAAAAAACATATATTTATAAATAAAAATAAAAGCATATAATTTTTTGGGGGTATAAATTTGGAATATTTTTCGTCTCATTTTAATTAGTGGGAGGACCTGCGACCCCAATTCCTTCTTGTAGCCTTTAAAACAATTATCTTGTATTTTTATAACCGTGTTTTTATAGGTAAATCATCTTATGCGGCCTCTTTTATTACAGCTTACATAAATAGGGCATGCAATCGTAAAAATGTTCCCCACCTTTTACAATGTATTTCGTTTCAATTACATCTATTTATTCATGTTTATTATTTTATTTTAAAAAAAACATCGTATGATTGACATAAAGGGCCGTCAAAAAGGACATCACGCGATTTCGGTTGATTTTTCACCCCCGCCCCCTCGTCACGCGTCGTCATGAAATGAAAACTTAGACCCCTTTCTCAATATGAAGTCACAAAGATTCACACTTCACCATAAAAGCCGTATTTTATATTTGAAAACGAGCTTCTTTCAATAATTTTTGGTCATTTAAATGTGTTTTTAGTGTAAAGCTGCACTCTAATATCGTAATACCCGTGAAGCCCCGTAAAGCGTCATTAAATAAAATGTCGGTAATCATATATTTAAGTGGAACTTGTATTTAAAGTTGCGCGTTTAGAATGGCGTCAAATATGTGACTCCCCTCTTTCCCCCCCCCCGGTGCGTGACGTCATTTATGGCCGGCCCCTGAAAGGGCGGCATATTGGCGACCGCCCCGGGCGGCAAAAATTCAAGCTACGCCACTGCTGATATCCCTACCTTGAAAGGATAGACCAAATTGAAACAAAACTTAACTGACTGTATATATCTTATCATGCTTAATGGCAGAATTTGTTTCTTAATAAAAATGTATTTATATGTTATTTTTAAATCACAACACCTAGCACAGACATACACACTCAGATATTTAAAAAAAAAATTAATTAAGATAAAGTGTTTTCGGGTTATAAACATTAACACGTAATATGATAAATAATTACTTTCACCCTACTGTAAACAGCTATTTATTTAAACAAGGATCCCATCTAAAATAAAAACACCCCAAAAGATGCCACGTGACATTTACTAGGTTGTAGTGGGCGGGTATCGGCGCGTGATCCCATCAAATTATTTCGGTCTCTGGTCCGTAACTTTCTTGTTGGTATCAAAAAGCAATGTCAAATCGATGCCGCCCGCGTGGTACCCACGTAA
Organism: Radix auricularia; assembly: GCA_002072015.1. Lineage (NCBI taxonomy): Eukaryota > Metazoa > Mollusca > Gastropoda > Lymnaeidae > Radix > Radix auricularia. The sequence goes on along the minus strand of MUZC01004410.1, from coordinate 278,600 downwards.
CCGGCACACAATTTAATCACATCGTCAGGGTAAGAAATGTTGGGCGTTCTAAATGAGGTTGCGGGGACCCATTCATAAACTTAATAGTTTTAGTAGCTGTGTATTTAAATCCCTTGTGGCTTATATTGACTTCACCGTCTCCTCTCTCTCTCTCTCTCTCTCTCTCTCTCTCTCTCTCTCTATCTCTCTCTCTATCTCTATTCCTCTCTATATGTCGTGGTCCCACCCGTGGAAACACAAAAGTCAAAACTTACCTACTTACAATGATCCTATCGCGTTGAAATTGTGTACATAGACTTGTGTCATCTAACAATTCATTTCATCAAAACTTCAAATTGATCGATCGAATGTAATTAAGTTAATGAATATTTAGTTTATCTCTAAAATAGAACCTGTAGCCGTCTGCTATAGTTGACCTCCAAGTGTCACTGGAGTTTCACCCCATCCTTCAATGTTACAGGGTTCGGTCGCACATTGCGTATTATATTGAACATGCCTAATACTTTTTGTTATATCTCATAAATCAGGGATTTATAGTGAAAAAAATTTTTTTATGGGATCTTTATTTATTTTTATTTTTTTTATCTTAGTCAAGTATCCCATACTCGTCCTCGTGACTGACCTTTGTTATGGATGCATTAAAAAAGAAAATAAGAAGAGTAAATAAAAATATTTATCTCTTTATTCTAGGAGTTGGGTTGAGATGAAATGGATAAAGTAAGATCAACGATATATTCTGTATAATGATACAAAATAAACACATTGTTCTTTGCAAATCATGTGAAGATCAGAAAACAAAAAAATAGCATACATAAGGTAGCAGTGAGAATTCTTCCTACAGTGATTAAAATATATGCATCATATATAGTTTGTCTCTAATCACTTACATACATATATATATATATATANATATATATAAAAATATATATTATATACTTAGTGATGAAAGTAAGCTTGAGTGTAAAGTAAATTGTTGAACAGAGAGGATGTAAGTTGTAAAATGTACTTCACGAAAGTTTCAGACAACTTTTTTGTCTTCCATAGAATAATAGGGGAAAGAACCTTAATCCTCAAATTAAAAAACTGAAATATGAAATTAAAACAAATGTAGAATACAAAATTTTCCACAAAGACATAAATAATTACTAGTCCATTTCTCAATTTGAGATTGAACAACTAAAAAAAGAAAACTGCAACTAATGAGATCATTCAAAATTCTAATTAAATTTGAGGTTGGGAATTAAAAAATTATGATTCAGATCAAATTCATCTAAATATAATGTAGCAGAATTCTTCTATAAATAAAACTACAAAAAATACTTTCTACTGTCTATTTGGTGAATATGATTGTCACTAAGGAGTTTAAAACAAAGAGACAAGAGACCGACGTCATCTCAAATTAATACCAAAAACTTAATTTAAAAGGACTTTCATATATGATTTACCATTCATTAAATCTCATGTCAGCATGGAGGAGGTGGTCGATTTTCATGCCTTGATAAATGCGAGATGTAAAGCTGTGCCTAATAGTTCATTTAATCTTTATAATTGAAAAATATTAGCTCATTGAAAACTGTTAATAAAATCCCAGAACTTCTTATACTACTTTTTAAAATTATCATCAAATTGTTAGACTTCAGTTACAGCACTCCTAGCGAGGACTGTCTAGCCACAAATGAGTTCATCGCCTTCGGGGAGTAATTATGTGGGTTTTTTTTTAAAGTTTTTTTTTTTCTGAGCATTAAGTTCAGCCTAAATTTTTTGCATGACTTTGAAACTAAAATCTCTTTGTTGAGTAAGAACAATAAGCCACAAACAGTTTCAGTAACAATAGAGGGCATTCAGTATCATGTTAATTTGCGTTCACATTGCCTTGGTGTCATAAATGTTATTTGCTTTTATGTTGTTTGAAACACAAAGCTTCAATTCACAATATCAGCAAAAAGTTTATCATCTTATAAAGAAAAAATTTCTAACTGCTCAACAAAATATTTTATTCTAAATTTATCTATAGATTTATCAATCAACCGACAATACGGTCTTGATGTAGATTTTTATTGTAGGGAAATATCAATATATTAAAAGTTTATTGAGGAATTTGCTCTTTAATATCTTCGTTTGGTTCCTGTTTGGTCCGTGCACAACTGAATAGTTGACGAAATAAAAGGAAAGGTTTGATTCATTTTGTAAATAGGCTTAATGATAAATATGGTTTCATAAAAATTGCTTTCAAGTCGTGCACTTTATATTAATTCCCTTAATGGGTTACGCTTCCACTAAAGTTAAGTCGCTGCACACACTTTTATCTCTAATGAGTATATAAATGCAATTTCAAACAAAGAATTTTCCTTTTCTTTTTTATTCAAGGGAAATCATTCTAGATTACGTTAAACGTCGATTCAAATAAGTAATTCTGAAACTAAACACAATATGACGTCATATCCCCTCACGCTACATCACACCAAGAATGTGTCAATGTGCACACCGTGCAACAATCTAACATGAGCATTCACAAAGTGGGAAAACCTCGTGAACTATTATTCTAGATTACATTAAATGTCATTTCAAATCAATAAATTTGAAACTAAACAGAACAATTGATATCTACAATTTGCTGCTAAAATAACTGGAGTCGAACGAAAACTGATTTGTCAAAAATTCATACTCCTACATTGTTTTAAATATTATAAGCTACCGTTTGGCGTTTGTTTCAAACCTAAAGATGTTGTGGTTGGTGAGTAATTTACAAAATACTGATATTTTTCGTGATTTTTAGGATTTTTAAAAGAAATTCATTAAACCTTTTCGTTAATTATTTTGGCCCGTGCACATCCATGGGACTTCTTTAACATATTTGCTAAAGACCCAAATCCTCAATCTTGTATGGTTCAGGAGGACTTGCTGCTCAAAGTTCGAAACGACTAGATAGACATTTCAAAACTATAAGGGAAATTGCGATAACAAAAGACCTAAGTGCACAATAAAGCTTGCAGCATGATTCAGTAAACATTGAGGCTGATAGTTTATATTATATATATGCGAACAACAAAGCCCGTCCAAGGACGTTCCGCCGTCATTTCGGTGGAATGTTGTACCTCCCCTCCCACAGCCGTCTCGATCAGCCATAAATGTGCATCACGCCCAAAATACTATTGATTATAGTTATAAAAAATGATCCCATAAAAGCAATATTTTTAATATAAATCCTAACAATTACCGCTCAAAATAAAGTCTTGGAAAAAAAATACTTCACAAAAGATAAATCGCTTTTAACGTCCGCGTAAACTTGTTTAATATGTAAATGATATTTATTTAAACTGATTGGATATGGGACTCGTGTAGCAGTTTTAAGGGACCGATCGCTATCGATGACAGGACAGAAAATTGCCTTTCATTATATAAAGGATATATACTAGGGTTTATAGGGCGTCTATGGCGTCCACTTTTTTTCAAAAGCCTAAGTAACTTATCCTAGTTTGATAAACGCGCAATATTAAACATCCTTAAATGTACACAAAGTATTTTATAAATATAAATCCTCAAATCCTTTTTTTACATCGTAACCTTTTCCAAAATAAAAATGTAAGCTAAAACAATAAAGTCATATATAAAAAATTTGGCGAGAAACACCACACGCTTTTTTAACTGCTAAGGACTGTGGTACTATTTCAAAAATATTCTTTAATTTAAAATTATTTTGCACAGCTCCTGATGCACACATTACATTATGATCATAGTGGTACTGAGCCATCCAGCCAGCTAGTGACTTGAACTAATATAGATTCTATTGTTTATAATCTGGCTGCATCATTTAACATATAAGCCTCTTTTAATGGAAGCTGTTTGTTTACATATAAAGTGTTATAAAATCGTAGAGAATTATGACATTTGAAGATACTTGTAAGTCACCAATCTTTTAGCAAAGAATGTGTTTATAGCCCACATTGGTATGCCTTAATTCGGTCACAATGTTATTTTTTATATCATGTAGTAGTTAATAAGAGGTCTTTAACTTTGATAGAAATATTACACATAGGCCATTTTAACAAACCCCAAGGAAATCGACAGGGAGCTGAGTTGGGGTATAAACTCTAAGAGGAGCAGAACGGGGGCGGAGTAAATCATGCTATAATTCCATAAAGTTTAAAGACAAGTTCATGGCAGCTAATGGACTCCCTTAAATCAATGCCACAACATGGAAAGGAGCCTGCAATTGGAAGAAGCAAAAATTAAAAATTTACGTGTTAAGATGGAAACGTGGTATTAATGCAAACTACACATACACATAAGACGAACACCAGCACAGACACACGTACACTGAGTCCTCATGCACCCACACACAAAGAAAAAAAAACACATTCTTTGCCACACAAGAAGTGCGAGGTAGGAAAAACTCATTTTTTTCCTTAAGGCCCTCACCTAGATTCGGATCCAGTTTTCAATGTAACTTACTTAGAGAGCTAAGTGGCTTCTATATTTTTTTTCCAGTATTCTGTTTTTTGTTTCGTTTTTTTTTCCTTTCTTTTTCTTTTTTTTTTAAAAAAAAGTTGTTGAGGTGGAAATAAAATAAGGAATCAGATCTTCTGAATACGAGCCAGAAGTACGCCCCTCTCCCTTAGACACTGACGAATCTACTCTCCCTAACAATGAAGCCAAATGATGCAGCCAGATTTTTTCCCCTTTGAGACCAACAAGAGCAAATAGGATGTTTTTGACTCAAAAATACAGAGACGGGTAGTTCTTAACGATTAGCTAAATCGTATTTAATTTTTTTTTTAAATTTAAGATCATAAAATAAGATCATTTTTTCGTGATGTTTTGGCATTTAATTTTGTTAATGAGTAGGGGGGGGTGTCGCAAAGAGCCAGAAAGCTGAACAGCTGAGATCTACATTATACGTGTTCAAATGACCTCGTCCAAATGTTGTAAAACAGATAACGTCTATCAATTATGAAAAAATGTAATTTGCTCATGACTGGGTCGAGTCTAAGAAAGATATTAATCCCTCAATGCATTGTCTTTGCTATGTTAATTGAAAGGGAAAAAATTACGTTAAACTATTCTGAAAACACAGAGCCCCAAATAGCGCTGATATTCAGGACCTGCTCATATATCTACTTTAAAATAAATGTACACAATTCAATAAGTAGTGACATATTACTTAACATCTGTGCAACACCAGATATTGTAATATTTTACTCATTTCAAACAAGCATTTCAAAATGATTCCTGAACATGAAAGACTAATAACATTGCTGAATAGAGGGACCCTTCAAAACAAGGTCACGTACAATATAATTCAACACGTTGAAATTTAATATCTTTGTAATATTCAATTTTCTTTCACAGTAAAAATTCCATTTTTAACCGTTGCGCTTAAAGACCCTGAGTTAGAGTTTAGATTCACAATTTATTCAAGTTTTGTCGATTGACTTTGACTCTCCACGACTCATTCAAAGAACAAGGTAGCCAAATTGACGAGCAGATAAGATGCAAGAGTTTTTTAAAGTGATCTAAGTGTTAGAATAATGGCGTAATCCCCAGTCATATCAAAACATTTTTTATCTCTTGAAGTCTAGGTGTAAAGCCCAATACTAGAGAGTAAATTCCCTGTTTATTCCTCAGGGCCAGAAAATTAAATTTTAACATCACTTTTAAAACGTAAAAAAAACAACAACTTAAAATGGCAATTTTAACAGAGCATGTTTACCGTTACGTGCAGTAACGCCAACTACCGCCTTTCAAATTTCAAATATCTTCCACAACGATGGTGTTTACTCGGCAGCTGACTTCCTGCATATAATTATATATTATGTATAATTATACATTGGTATTAGTGAAATTTAACGAAGCTAATTATGTAACATAAAAGGTAAGATAATAATATGTAGTCAATTAGAGTGTGTATCCTCTTCAGTCGTGAACGTATGTGCCTAAAATATTGTCAACGCATGCACATTACCACGGATCATCGAGTCTCTCTGACTGTCCGAAGTCTATCAACAATATTAGCAGAAGTCGGATAATTTTTAAGTGCTGCTGCGTGCGCAGATTTCGATTAGGCCTTGTCCAAGTGACAAGATCGCTAAAGAAAGGTTAATCGTGAAGGACAGTGGTGTCAACACAAGGGAGGCCTCGTCAGGACTTCCGCCCATAACTTTCAAAACAGCATTGACAAGTTGCCGTTACTTTCATCATGAAAGCTTTTTTGCTGGTTATATGGCTTTTGAGATTTTGTTTTGAGAAATGATTTGGAGTTTATGCCTTGCGGTATTGATTAGAGATTATGACTACGTTGGATGTGGTTTAGAGATTAATCTTGGAATGTCGTTACGAACTTTTGTCTGGGAATTTGATTTTGAGCTTAAATCAGGTAAAATAGTTTGCAGCCTTTGTCTAACGATGTGGTTTGGAAGTTATGTTTAGATTTAGAGATGTGAAATAGGGATTTTGTCGTGGGACATTATTTTTTATGTTATGTATGGTGATACCGCTGGCAAACGTATGTATGTATTAGGACGTGATTTGGAATGTGTTTTTGGTAGTGAGTGTGTAACAAGCTATTGTTGACATTGTATTATATGTCTAGGGACTGCTTGTATCATTATATTACATGTCTTGAGACTGCTTGGATCATTGTATTACATGTCTTGAGACTTCTTGGATCATTGTATTACATGTCTTGAGACTTCTTTGATCATTGTATTGCATGTCTTGAGACTGCTTGGATCATTGTATTAAATGTCTTGAGACTTCTTGGATCATTGTATTACATGTCTTGAGACTTCTTGGATCATTGTATTACATGTCTTGAGACTGCTTGGATCATTGTATTGCATGTCTTCAGACTGCTTGGATCATTGTATTACATGTCTTGAGACTGCTTGGATCATTGTATTACATGTCTTCAGACTTCTTGGATCATTGTATTACATGTCTTGAGACTTCTTGGATCATTGTATTACATGTCTTGAGACTTCTTGGATCATTGTATTACATGTCTTCAGACTGCTTGGATCATTGTATTACATGTCTTCAGACTTCTTGGATCATTGTATTGCATGTCTTGAGACTGCTTGGATCATTTTATTAAATGTCTTGAGACTTCTTGGATCATTGTATTACATGTCTTGAGACTACTTTGATCATTGTATTACATGTCTTGAGACTGCTTGGATCATTTTGTTAGGTCGTAGCGCATCAGCTTCCTATTTTCGTGATGTCTCGCGTATGTTGATTGTTATCCCATAAAATTGGTTCATCACCCATAGCCTTCCCTGAGTGTCACTTCTTTGTGACTGACCTCTTTTGAGTGTGTTTGTGGGCTTGTGAAATAGTATCATCTCTCACACACTAATTCGTTGCACCAATAAAAGTCAGGAAAAATACTCTTTAATTACGAAATATCAAGTATATACACGTATGTCACAATATACAACAAATTTCTTTTAAATTCAACTAGCCTGAACTCTATCCTCCGACTTCTCAACTCAGTTAACTTGTTCTCCTTCCCAACTACACAGCATGCATAACCTCCCGTGTCCTCTCGACTCGTGGACACACACACTACTAAACTGGACATTAGCCTTCAGTTGACCCTAACAAGCAATCGCATTCCTTTCATAACAAATGTATCACGTGACAATTCGGAATCACATTATAAAATTTTAATGCGGATAAAATAAATGATAATAAAATTATCATTCGCCGTATTTTTTTCTCCTCAGGTATTATAAACTAAATAAAATATTAGAATGTTGTTTAAAATGCTACACTTTTTCACACTATTTATATGTCAAACGAATTCGCACTTTAATGGAGATAACAACAAACAAAAACAAGTTCTACCAACAAACAACACTATTCTCAAGTCTTCTCTAGCTGATAGAGTTCCTGAATTCTAGACGCTACTTGTATACCGTTTACCGGATTCAATTATCTTTTTCCCCTATGGAGAGAGTGCAAGAAAAAAAAATGTGTGTCATTATATTGGGGAACAACTGAAGTCTTCCTGCCCGAGTCAAGCGAATGTCACGGGAAGTAGAAGTCGTGGGTCCAAACGCAGTTTCTCTTACAAGGCGTGACCCGGCGATGGATAACGCGGATATTGAGGTGGGGAATGGCATGCGACTTCTTTTGGGCGTAAGGTGATTAGTGCTTGCAGTCGAGACCAACGAAATGAAATCGATAAGAGTCTTAATTCGATCACAACCAGCAATGATCTGAATAGGCACTCTACTTGACAATGTAGTCGGGAGTTCCTCAGTAAAGTCCGATGGAAATAACGCAAGCAGATTTTAAAGAAAAAAAAACCCACTATGTTATCGGATTTAGTTTGAGTTTGTAGTCTGTTATTGGTTTCCTGTTTTCAGGTCAGGCTGTTGAAGGTGTAAGCTGATATTACTTCGGCAAATAAAACAAGTTCTCACATATGTTTGAACGATGTTGTCCCCACTAATTCGCATCAAGATGCACAGTTTTCATACATAATTTTATTTTCTTATAGCAATAACCATTAGATTTTTTTGTCACCAATAAAACGTTTTATCCTGGCTGATCACTTTCTTTTTAATGTAAAAGAAATATTACATAACGTTAATTACATGAAGTTTTTAGCTGAAGATCTTAACCTCTTTTGCCTTTCTTTTCATTTAATTGCAATGATGTTATCCACACATCCGTCACGTATTGAAGTTTTCTGAAGGTGTTGAGGTAGAAGTAACGATAGGACGTGTCAAATAAAGGAGGGCAATCAATCAATACCTTTATGTAAAGCAAGACCTCGCCATAAACCAGGCCTAATGTCAGAAAACACTTGCCTTCATGAACATAATGGAGGCAGACACTTGAGGGAGTTGCTTTCCACATGCTCTTATAAAGCAAGTTAAACGACGCATGATGTCGTTATCATTGATTGTAAAAGGAAACAAAAAATTGAGTTTAAAAAAAAATCTCGATTCTTCTTAAATAACGTGACTTGCTCTCGTACTTCAAGAAAAACTCTTTAATGCTATCAAAGCTCAAATGTTTATTTGTATTCAAATTAACGATTTTCAACACCTAGGAAATTATGAAAAATTTAGCCCAGCTATTTATCCTGTTCAGAGATTTTGTAACATGTACCTGAAACATTTATTTAAATAGAAAAGTTTTAAAAAACCTTATTTCGCGGTACTGTGTCTTTTTTAAAATAGCCTAATTCCCGATAGCTGTGTAACTTTCTTTGAGTTCCAATTATGGCTTACCTTCCATAGATCTAGGTCTAGTCTAATCCCGATGCGTAAAAAACGGCAAGATTTTCCCATTTTAAAAAAAGCAAGTGAAATAAAAGTTACACAATAATTTTATAGTGCTTTTTTCTGAAATAAAAAAATGTCATCATTTTCTGCTTTATTTTATGACCTGCAGAGTAAAGTTAACTGCCGTTGAATCATCAAACTTAATTTTTTAAATGGGTTGATGCAGTGGCGTAGCTAGGGGGGGGGGCGGAGGGGGCGGTCCACCCCGGGAGGCACTCATTCAGAGGGCGGCTTTTGTGGGCATTTGAAAATCTAAGCCATTTCCGAAAAAAAACTTTCTCTTTTGAAGGGGGAAAACCAAGATGAAACAAAAATATTCTTAATTTTGAGTCTTAATTAACGGATTCGAGCAACATTTGTTTTATTACACAGTGGTTGTCATAACTAACGCAAAATGTTTAAAAATTTAAAATTGCTCAAAAAGGTAAGGTGAAAAATTAAGTGGTATACGTCACCGATGGCGCTTTTAAAAGAAAACTGAAAAAAAAAAAATAGAATAAAAAAAAAATTAAAAAAATAAATTAAAAAATCACCGCTGGCTCGAAAATATGTAACATTAATATCGCCATGACAATTTTTGCGTAACTTATATTACTTTTCAGGTTTCATAAAGTTATTGTAAGGTAACTTATTAACTTATGAAAAATTGACATCTGAAGTAACTAGTAAAACGAGATCAGATGCTGGAATTTTACTCAGTTCAATGCAATCTTTTTCTTTTCTGTGTTATCTCAATTTATGTGAACTCGTATCTGTTTTTAATTAATGCAAACATATTTCATGGAAAAAAGATATTTGTATTGTACTAATACAGAACGCTGTTACAGAGAGTTGGAGATATCAATTGAGCACCGGGTTATAAGGAGAAAATTATGAGTGGGGAAAATTCAGTAGACGTGGTTCTATTTTTCGAGCAAGAAGTACAATGAGAAGTGTTTTTATCCATAGATGTGATTATAAAAGAAAAGAAAAGAACACGCTGATGAGTTACGTGTCCTTGCAAAGAAATATTCGTGTATAATACCATTTAACCTTCTAAATGAAGAATTTGAATAAAAAGATTTTTTAAAATTTACAATGATAAAGAATTTTTCGATATTGAAAGAGAAAGGATCCAGGTTTTCGTGGTATTCCACGGGGCGGTCTTAGCATTTGCGGGGCGCTATGTAGCTTAGTATGCGAAAAGGATTGCGCGGGGCCCAGTTCGGGTAGGGATAATGTATTAATGAGGATTATTAGTGAAAATTAAGATAGGTGGGACCTATGAAAGCGTGGGGCCCACTCCGACTGCATAGGTTGCAGTAGCCTAAACCAGCCCTTGCTGTACCCACACTACAAGAAGAGGCATTATGTTAAAAAACGGGGGGAGATCCCCTTTGATCTATTAAAATATATTCAACAGTATAGATTGGAAAATTCTTTACCCAAAATTAATATTTGGCTAAGAGTTTTTTCAACAATTGCTATCAAAGTATCTAGTTGAAGAGGAAATTATATTCGCTCCACAATAAGTTATTTAAGACTACAAAATCTTGCAATATTGTCCATAGAATAAGATATTACAAATAATTTAAATTTGATGACATAATACACGCTTTTTCTAGTATGGAAGCTAGGTAAGTAAGTAAATGTATAAATAATAAGAAATGTGTTTACTCACTGATGTATACAATGTCTTTGTTTATTCAAAAAAAAACAACAACAGCAACATCTATTTAAAAATAAAAGCATATTAATTGTAAATGTTTTGGGGCATGCATTTGGAATATGTTTTGTCTCATTTGAGGGTTGGGGGGACCTACGATCACAATAACTTTCTTGTGGCCTTCAAAACAATTATCTTGTATTTTTATAAATGTGTATTTATAGGTAAATCATCTCATGAGAGACCCCTTTTATTTAATGCTTACATAAATAGGGCATGCTGTGGTAAAATTCTCCCCCACCTCATACAATGTGCATCGTTTCAATTACAATTATTTATTCATGTTTATTAATTTATTAAAAACCATCATATGATTGACGTAAGGGGCCGTCCATAAATGACGTCATGTGATTTTGGCTGATTTTTTACCCACAGCCCCCTCGTCACATGGAGTTACGAAACGAAAACTTAGACCCCTTCCTCAATGTTACGTCACAAAGACCCCCCTCCCTGCATAAAAGCCGTATTTTCTTTTTGAAATGTGCATGTTTTAAATCATTTTTTTTTGGTGGTCATTTAAATGTTTTTAGTGTAATGCTGCACTCACTCTAATATCGTAATACGCGTGAAACCACGTAAAACATCATTAAATAAAGTGTTGGTAATTATATATTTAAATGAAAATTTTATTTAAAGTTGCGCGTTTTGAATGACGTCACATGTGTGACTCTCCTCTCCCCCCCCCCGGTGCGTGACGTCATTTATGGGTGTCTCCTAAAAGGGCGGCATATTGGAGTCCGCCCCGGGCGGCAAAAGCTCTAGCTACGCCACTGGGTTGAGGAAAACTAGGGAATTCAAAATCACCCACTCCCAATGCCCACGGACCTGAACAGATTTGGACCTTACAAGGTTCGAGATTTTATTTCTCTTTTGCTTTTGAATCTTTCTCTCTTCTTTAGCTAATGGCCAAAATGCATTTCAGCCCTAGAGTTAGGAATATTGTGAGATAAACTAAGCCCAATTACTGAATAGCCAGAGAGCTCAAATCTGGAACAGAGACCTATCATTGATAACAATAGATGTTGACGACAAGAAAAATAAATATTGATGTTTTTAAAAATGTGGGGAAAAACGATTTTAGAAAAAAATTTAACGTCAGAAATAAGTTTCGTGCTAAAATATCGTCATGAAAATACAGGAGATATACAATGAAAATTTATATCAAAACTGACATTACATCAGAGAGGATTGTATTACTGCTGGGCTATATGATAACGGGATTAAAGCATACATTAAAAAGATATCTTCTTATATTGGGTATTCAGCTAAATTAAGCTAAAAAGGGTATAAGAATATATGCTGTCAAATGTGGATGAAATGAATTTTGAGGAGCTGACGTGAGATAGCCAGTGTTGAGTTGTGGTGGGGAGGGGGGGGGTAAATTAATTAGCTATTATGTATATAAGAGTCAGGGAAAGATATATAGGGTATAGTGATAGCGCTATGCAATGACATGGTGTATTTGGTTGGATTAATTAATTAGACTGAGGATTATAAGGATTACTTGTACTCTCTTGTGATGGGACTATTTAAATGACTATTTAGACTATTAAGTGTTAAACAGTAGGAATCAAGGCACTTGTTTAAAGCAGGGGTATCCAAACTACTCCAAAGACCCTCTCATCCGGCCCCTGGAGACCTTTTATTTTTAAAAAAAGATACTATATTTACATGTAGTTAATCACAAAACTGTGTGTAGTTGGCCCCCAATCTGCTGTTTGACAGTTAATGCGGCCCTCCGCCAGAAAAGTTTTGAGACCACTGGTTTAAAGTAATATATTCGCCTAATAAGCATGACTTGTGTGACTTTTAGTCGTCCTGTACATAGAAGCTATGTGTGAATTACTATTGGGTCATCCACTTGAGCATAAAGCAAGGGAAGCAACTTTAAGGCTCAAAAGGTGAATTAAATGATACTAGATAACACACGCGGCTTAGAATACGCCCCACACCTACTCATAGATAGTGCAAAGATCAGGTGGGGAGGGGGGGACGTACACATACTACAGCACGAAGAAATCATTAGTAAGTGAGTGAACGTCTGGGGGAAGCCTGCGCATTTCTGTCTCGAGACATGCGCAATACGGCTAGCTACCTGCTCCGTACTCTGCAGCATCCTAGCTTGCCAACCATTAACTGTGATTTGCCGAGCCTATCGAGGCTCATTCGTCATGTTTTTTAGCCCTCGTCTTGTATTTGTTCTGGTGAATTTTATCTATAAATTTTATTATGGATCACGGGCGTGTTAAGAAAAATTGTTTTCTCATCATTGTATTCGTTGGAGAATGAGATATCAATGTGAGATAATGATGTATTAACAAATAATCTTATGGTTGAATTATTTAAAAAAATTAATTTTTTTAACGGTATAGATCAATAAGAGGGGCAAACAAAAAGCTAATTTGTAGGGCTACGAAAATGAACTATTAATTTATCGATTAATCTTTAAAACTTTCATCATCAGCCGTGGCGCTCAGCAATGTTGGGCCCTGGCCTGCTCCACCACATCCTTTCATTCGGATCGATTGATGGCTTTTCTTCTGCATGCTCGAACCCCCAGCTGATGTTAATCCATTTTCAAATCGATCCATCTCAGTCTTGTGCGATCAGTGAGTCGTATGTTTCCTGGTTTCTGCATTAAAAATAATTTTTGCTGCTCTATATTCTGACATCCCTTCAACGTGCCCTGTCCAGCGTAGTCTTCCTTTTTTTATACATGTGACTATGGGTGGGTCTTTGTACAGATGGTATAGTTCTTGATTTGTGAGAATTCTCCAGATATCGTTTTCTATCACAGGGCCATATATTTTCCGGAGTATTTTCCTCTCCCAAGTGTTGAGCAGGTTCTCTGCCTTTTTGGTCAGGGTCCAAGTCTCACTAGTGTAGGTTACTACCGGCCTTATAATAGTGGTGTATAATCATTTTATTTGCTCCCTTTAAGAGGTTTTTGCAAAAAAAAAATATTCTAAGCTGAAGTAGGAGCGGTTGCCTGCTGTTAACCTTTCTATCACCCTTTAAAAATATATTTTTCCCGATAGCTATGTAACTTTCTTCGAGTTCCAATTATTGCCTAAATCACATAACGATATATTTCAATACAAGGGGCAAATAAAAGCTAATGTTTAGAGCTGCGGAAATGGACTATTAATTAATCGATTTATCTTTAAAAATTTTAATCGATAAAATTAATTTGTTTTATCAAAATTCTATTAAAATCTAACAAAAAATTCTTAATATTTTTGCTCCAATTTATTAATAATTTATATTTGTGCGTTTTCTTACGTACTTTTCTCTCTTATTATTATTATTTATTTAGACTTGCAAACGTAAACAAAAAGGATTATTTCCTTATTTGTTGCATAGCAAAAAGAATTTGCTGTGTTTCGTCACAAAATTTGTGATCCATGGAATACCGCGACTTAACAAATTTCACGAATCTATGAATCACGACCTACCAGCATGTATATAACAGCCCGAGGTTTTTTAAATTTAAAATATAGAAGTATACAATGTTCCAAGCTAGATTACAAGCGAAAAGACAGTATATTTCAGTAAAATACGTTCATTTTGCCTTTGCAAACAAGTGTGACGTAGTCCAACAATATTGTCCCCTACTAATAAAAAAAATCATGTTAAGCCTGGTCCCTTTTGGAACTCAGGACGTGTTAGCGCATTTTCGTATTATGTATCAGTACTTATGTTAGATATCAGCATTATGTAGTTATCAGTAATTGTGTTTAGATTTTAGACATATTTTTATGAATTTTCTTGTGTAATGAATATACCTGACATTTTTTTAATTTAAAAGTCATTTCTTTACATTTTAAAAAATTTTATTTTCTCTTTAATCTAACTACAAGTCACCACAAATGATGACGTAAAACTCTCTAAACTTTTACACACATTCTAATGACGTCAACAAAAAAAAACAACAACAAAAAAACAAACTAATTCTTTTGCACGCCTTCGCACCACTCTTGAAAGCTTGAAATACTATGTATTCGACTTCCGGCAATGGCGGCCGTTCCCTGCGCTAGTGTTACCTCTCGATTCGAAATATTTTTTGGTAGTTTTAACGGGTTTTTTTAACGGATCGAGTAACTGAGTGTTGATGCACAAATGGCAGGTCAGGACATACAAAATACATATATATCTCATGGGTCTAGGACTTAGGGATGCTGAGATCAAAGGTGATGACAGACGGACGGACAAAACGGGTGCAATAGCGCATTCGACTTCTCGAAAATGCGCTAAAAATTAGCACAAATCATTTACGATTTAAGAAACTGTGTCTAAATTAAACCTTCATTGAAATAAGAGATGATTGTTTTCAAAGTTCAAACTACGTACGTTTCCAGAGAGACAAGTGAGACTTACCAACTTAGCTGAAGAGTGAGTTCTCATCGGCCGGTAGAAGTAATTGATAGAACAGCCTTAAGGGCAATGGCGGATGTAATTATAATACAGCCCCCCAAAAAAGAGTGGGACCAAATTGTGGTAATTCGTGGGAAATAGGCTGCTCAACTGTGAAGGATTTCACTAATAGATTTCGACAGGGCGTTTGGCTAAATGAATACAGGACGCCCAGCATGCATAATTGTCCTTTTGTTAGAGGATATTCTTAAAGGATTCCGTGTGTTTTCGGCTGTTACGGTTGATATATGTTTATTAAATATTACAAAGGATTTCTAAACATTTTTTGGACCTTTGTTTTCTTTTTCTGTTTGCCCCGACCACCCTTTTTATTTTTAATTTTTTTTTTTTTTGCCCCGACCACCCCCAACATGTCATACATTTACATTGAAATCGACTCACAGCTACGAGTGGTGACATCATTGCTAATCATAGGTTTTAAATGGTTTATTTCTTCCCACGGTGATTGTCTATTTATCATCTTAAATCAAATCTATTTTGCCCCTTTTAGTGAGGGCGATTTGGCAAATTTTAATTCAAAATTCATTCAAACAAGTCAAAATCTTCTTATACTAACCGTTTTGTTTTATTTAATTATTATTTAAAGTCTATTGATTGTTCATTTTTTAATAATATTATAAATATACTAGATTGTGCCGGGGCGCCGTGGCGCCTGCGGCGCCCCCTTTTTTTGGGCGCCTACGGCGCCAAACTTTTTTTTAAAGACCAACTAACTTGTCATTTTTTGATAAATACGAATTATTAAACTTTATGAAATGTACGCAAAGTATTTAATAATAATAGGGGTTGTATTTTGCGCACCGATGCACACCAAACAATGACGTCATCATATTAAATATTTTTACAGCGCTCATCAACACACAGATTTTTCAACTAAACTAGCTGCTGTAGACTGTCGTACATCGCTGCTCAGCGTTACAGATCCAGTGACTTGGACTATTATATTATTTATTATTTTTATTTTCATACTTTTTTTTTTTTTAAATTAGCGCCAAGTGAAATATGTCATCGATGAGAATGTTAGAGGTAAGAAGTTAGTGACAATTATGTTAATTAGCCAAATAACGAAGGTGTGTGGGCTTTTAAAAAATTGTGTTTAAGAAAAGACGTATTGTGTTTGGAGTAGCAGGACAAGTGAAAATTGAAGTAACTTCGGAGATAGCAAAGAAGATCAGAGTGGAAAATCTGTTTTGAAGGCTTGCCCAGATACGACTTAATAGAATTGGTAGAAGAGATGGCAGGGGAATTCTTTTCGATTAAACAACCAAAGACTTATACAAAACTTAGAAGGAAAATGTATACCGTTATGTGTCGTACAATTTACTGGCTTAAAAGTATGATATGACTGCCTACCAGCTTTAGCAAAGTGATAAATGTGTGAGGTTATTTTAAAATACTGTGCTAATTAATTAAATTTTTGAGTTAGTACGTGCACTTAGTTGTTCGTTAAAATACTTCTGATAATGTCTTAATCGTATCGAACAAGACCGTATTTAATCAAGTATGCTGCCCAATATTCCTTGCATATTAATAACCAAGACGTTTCCTTCATGTTCCTGGATCGAATACCAGAGCAGAGTTTTATTATATAGATTATTTTTAACTTACCAGTCTACAAAAGTACCTTTAATTCAGTTCAACACCTTCATATCTCAAGAATTGACTTTTCTCAAAGTTATTGACTAACTCCCTGGTTTTCCTTTCCCAAGCTTTTCAAACCATTTTACATCGTTCGTCTAAATTCTGTACAACAGACAGGCGGGAAAAACTGCCGAGATGATGGCCAGGAAATCCTGACAAAGTGGCCAAATTATTGACTATTATTTCAGCAATGACATTAGCTGGGGCTAGAGTTGTGACCAACGGAAGGCAGACAGTGCTAGAACTGTCGGTCTATGCCTCCATAATTATGAGCTAAAACATTCGGTTAAGCTTTTAAAATTTGGTTCGAGTTTAGACGGTTCAAACTTGCCCCTTACGAGCATGGTGACGATATATTATTTTCTGAGTCTGTGCTCTTAAAAGAAGTACATAGTGGAATACGCACGTTAAATTAAAAGAAAAACACATGATGTTTAATTCCACAAAAATATTTTGAAATCGAGTATCACCTCTTTGTTACTTACTACACAGATGCTTACACGATAATTTACACAACACCCTTACATGGGGATTATGATCAAAATAGCTTTTTATTTTAGTCGTTGAACAGTTTCTAACACCATAGATTGGATAATGTAGTGGGTAATAATGACAAGGAAGGTAACTGGGTGAAAAGTACTTTGTACTTTTAAAATAATTTTTTTTTTAATTGTATCCTTTCGTTAAGAAATAAAAATTAAACACTTGCTTTCTACAATAATCTAATCCTCTCCCACACGACGCCTCTTATGAACAGAGCTGAAATGAGTTCATTATTTTGGCGTAACTTTTACAATTTGTAACAGGTAGAGACTCTTGCATTAATTAAGTAGTTGCATAGTTGAACCCTTATTTATGGAATTATTATCTGTTTCAATATAACTTCAACTCGTATAAACATTCCAATCTCAAACGTAACTCGTCATTACGTGGTTAAATATGTTTTTAGTTGACATTTAGCCAGGCGATCAATTCAGATTTAGAAAATAATCGATTTCATCTTCGGGTGAACCTTACTTATTCATAGCCTTCTGAATCGATACGGGAGAAGATCTCGAGAAAATTTTTTGTTCAGTGTTTGAATCTCTTTAGGCTTTCCCAAAGGAACGTTACACACCCAAATAGAAATGCACTCTTCCCTTCATAGTTTTTATAGTTGCTTCAAACTGAAGTAATTTGCCTATTACCTTAACAATACATTTTCTCTCATCTTGCACACACACCTTTTATGTAAGAAATTGAGCTCATTAGCAATTGTAGAAAATGTCAATTCCTATGATTTAATTAAAGCCCGGAATCTTCTCTATCTGGCAAAAATCGTACTGAAACAGCGAGTGTAAAAAATGGTCTCTGGAGTCATCCACAAACTCTGCTTTCCTGAACTTTCCCTAGATCGCTGCCAATGTTGAGCTAAATACGCTTTTCATGATGGCCTGTAGCATTAAGTGGAGATTTAAATAAAGTTGTGTTTGCTTTTGGCTTAAGACGATTGGCTCTTTCATAACGAGGCCTGGCGTATTTGGGAGCACGATATATAATCAGCTAGATAGATGTTTGTCCCGACATCTGTTGAAGCAGAAGTCCCGTCCAAAATAAGCGCAAATAAGAAAGCAATTACAATATTTATTTATTTTTTTAACTTGTTTTTAAAAAAAAAATCATTCAAAGCCAGGCATAACCTAAGTGAATGGATATTTGCATCAAATTTGTCTTCGATTCGTGTTACTTTGAGTCTTCTTTCCCCGTGTTTTCCTACCACAATCTAAATCTTTCATCTGGTTTTTCATATTGCTTTTCTTCCACCCTTTCATTTGCCACAGCTTTGTGCTGACAGCAACTTTTAACCTCTACAATGAGAAAGTAAAATCAAATAATAAAAAGCTCTCCATTTAGGCTCCGCTTGCTGATGCTTGGCGTACTAACATGATTGGCTTTAAAAAAGCAAAACAAAATTTAAACAAAAAAAAACTTGCTGCATGAAATCATAAGTTTGTACTCTTTAATGGCGTGCTTTCAATGCATTGTGGCACAATAATTAATGCAATGTACAAGAAACTATCAAATAAAAATCGAAAACGGAAAATGAGCATTCCGTTAAAGATTTAGACAGGCTGGAGCATTTGCCAGATCAATATTTTGTTGTAAGCAAGATGTAAACATTTGAATGTTTGCTTTGTTCACAAAACTGAATTATTGTAAACGCGTTTCTCTGCAGTTCAGACATCGGCTTTATAATGTTAAGGAATCGCATTTTATTCTTGAATGATGTGAGCTTATAAATATGCATGGTCTTAATTTTCCGTTGGCTTCAGCATTGGTAAAAAAGAATGTAGAATCCCTGTTTTTATTCGTTGTTCTCCCTATTATTCAATGACAACCCTGTGCAACTTTGTTCATGTCTACTATTTCTATTTAACGTTTCCGTTACATGCAGGCCAAAGCTCTAAAATATAAAATTCTAAAACTTTACTTTTTGTGACCAAATGTGAAAAAGAGTATTTTTCAAATATTTTAATCAAACAAAGCATTTTTATTCATGTTCATTTCTCATAACGTCTTCTTACCTTAACACTTAAAACGAGTTTTAAAATGTTGCCATTGTAAGAAATTTGTGATATAAATCAATTTCAAGGCTCTTTTCCAATTACCAAATCGTTTAAATCATCTGTATGGGACCCATCCACCAAAGAAAATATTGATAAACTAGAACAAATTCAAAAAAGAGCTGCCAGATTCATTACTGGAGAATATTCAAAACTTGCAATAGTAACACCATTAGTTAATCATTAAACCTTGAAACACTAGAGGACAGAAGAACCAAGAGTAAATTAGTAATTATACATAAAGCAATTAACTCCAATTTAGAAACACAACACAAAGATAACTTAATATAACACTCAGATAGACATAAGGATAAAAACACCTTTCTTATCACGTAGCAAGAACAAACACATACAAGTTTTCTTTCTTCTCGGCCGGTATTCGGGCGTGGAATTGGTTTCCTGAAGAAACCAGGAAAACCAACACTTTATCATCATTTAAAACTCTAATGAGAATTCAGGACTAAACATAAACCATAGATATACTTAGAACGCAATAATCTTTTGTACAGAAGGAGCGTCTGTAATATATAAGATAAGATAAATGGCATTACGTTTCTCTTTGGAAATTTTATTTTTTTAACCTATTGTCCTGATTACGCTAGTCACCCCGTATAATGAACAAAGAATTGCTATTGATTAATCTCTACCAGACAATGTAACACCGCACTTGTAACAGAGTTCCAGTGTCTTGATTGCATTTCTCCCCCCCCACCCACCTCAACCCCAGCC
The DNA here is from genome assembly GCA_002072015.1 of Radix auricularia. NCBI lineage: Eukaryota > Metazoa > Mollusca > Gastropoda > Lymnaeidae > Radix > Radix auricularia. Next base: position 258,189 of record MUZC01004410.1, on the reverse strand, counting down.
CTGACCACCCCTCACCCACGAGCAAAAACTTTCCCCCCAGACACTCCTCAGTGGTAGTTAGCATTAATGATAAGGATTCTTCACTTTAATTACCCGATTCCTTCCTGCTAGCAGCATCCATCATGAAATAGACCAACTCAAATTCACCGAGACGTTATACAAATTTATATGTAAATACGATTTTTGAAATATAGTACATCTTTTCACATATTTTATTTATCTTTCCCTTATAGGTCCAATATGTTCACATTATTTTTTACATATGCCTCCAATTAATTTAAAAAAGTACAAATTGTTACCATATCAATAATAATGTTTCTTTTATTGTGCTAGAAATAATGTTTATGTATTTCAATCCGTTTAATAAGTCGTTGTTTGTTAAAAGTAAGTCCTGTTAATTTTTTTAATTACTTTTGGTAAATAGTGCGCTTGCCTCACAAGCTGAGGGGCGTGGGATCTAGCCCACACTGAAGCCACATTATAAATGTTGATGATTGACTATTGCTTAAAAGCCCCCGCTGACCTGGAGAGTACTTTTTTCTAGCGATTAATCGACCCATAACTTACAAGTTATTGGAAGTCAAAAAGTACCCCAAAAATAGCGGCCGATAATAATAAACAAATTTTCTGACGATTATACGAACTTTTTGGTTTCTAACTACTGACTTAAAGGAATGTTCAAAATGTTGATAAAGTTTGCTTACCTTTAACACTTCGCCTAATTATAAAACCAAATAAAAATCTTATTAAGCTTATGGCAGTAATGGAGTCTGAGTCATAGACAGAAAATGACAAAAGCTTTTCTGAAGAATTGCTGCGTTGCAAATGGAGATGAAAGTGATCGACTCCATTAACCCTTTAAAATGGTGGAAACTTAATGAAACACCGATATCCGAGAATGTCATTCCTTGCCAAGACCGTTTTGTGCATAAGAGTTATCTTAGTTCCATGTGAATAATTGTCGAGCTCGGCTAGTTATATTGTCAATTAGACGCGGTCATCACTTGAACCAGATAATGTCAACAATCTTGTCTTTTTGCGCATTTGGTTAAAAGTTAACATATAAAGTAGATATTCCAGTGTTATTGAGATTTTCAATAAGAACGTTTAATAAGTGCTACTTATGACATCATACATTTTATTTTTTAGCTATAATTGAAATTTTGATTAATAAATATTTTTAGCATCTTTCAGATATACACCAATAACGTATTTAAAGAGCAAATCCCACTACAAAATGAATTACAAGGACAAGCATTGAAGCGAACTAGCAATTGATAACTCTATTGCTTAGTATACATTGCTTTTCTATGTCCTTAAATCATTATACAACGCGTTATATACCATCTTTATAACACAAAGAAAATCAGCCATGGATTAAAAAAACTTTAAAATTTCAATAATTTTCTCTGAAATAAAATCCATACAACTTAACGAAGACGCTTTTCTTCCCTTTACTAACGGCATCAGCCAGAGGCTATAAGGATCTCAATAACAATTCTCATTGCTTCAGCTTATCACAAGCATATTATAGTGGCTTGAGTACCTAAAGGTCGGGTCATTGCTTCAGAAAGTGTCTAGACATAATTATAATGTCAAAGGGGCGGGGGAGGGGGTATACCAGCGCGAACAATAAAATATGACAAGATAGCTTGAGCCCATAACCTTAGTATGAGACTTCCCAGCCCCGAAACTATTCACAAAGAAATGAAACAATAGTATCTCAGAAGTATATAATAGTTTCTGAATTTATCTTTTATTACTTGAACTTGAAATTTAAAACGTTGACTTTCGAAATAGCAAATAATTGTCTGAAAATGTTCAAATATTACCTTCGAGAAAATCTGCTGAAGAGTACTATGAAATATTTTATATTTTGTCTCTACATAGTTTACAAGAAAACTTACCGATAAAAAGGGCATCTTCCCCGAGAGATCGTGCATTTTTACAAAGCATATGAACAATATACTATATCTGCACAATACCAAAACTATAAAGCTAATAACATTATAAGTAATGTAGTGACTGGGGAAATGCTGGTGCTTAATACAGCACCAAACTTGTAAGGGACTGAATAGCGGCCAGTCTCGGTCCGAGTGTCTGTCGGGTGCACACAATGACCAACGGTAAGATGAAGTTATCTAGAACCGAACAGAAGTGCTTTATTTGTCACAACTATTACCGGAAGATGTCTTATGGGGTTACATAAGGAAAGGACGAGGCGTTAATCTAATATGATGTAATCACAGTGACGTGACTCGTTTCTCTCATTTATGAGAAGTGTTTGGGTGCTATTCCTATGGTATCATTTTATGGCGACATTTAGAGCATCCGACAAACCATTTTTTTTTGTTGGTTTTCCCGTACTAAAACTCTAGTTCTGTTAACAACTCCTTAAACTCGAAAATGTTCTTTTCCATTTTTTTCTGCTGTGTTGTTTATTTGCTTCCATTTACAAATCAAATATATAGTATAAATAACATCTGCACCGTTTGTTAATACCAAAAAAAAAAGAGAAAAGAAAAAAAAAATCTAAAGGTTCAAAATGGTTTTAAAGAAAAAAATATATTGAATTGTTGGTGTCGTTTGTTTTATAAAGCCTTTTAAAAATGGAGTTTAGTAAAATCACGGCTTTAAATTCAATCGCTTTGGCCATGGTTTTAAATGAGCAATACTTGGATCTTCGCGATTACCTGGATTTAATGATATATTGTGGTTGAAATTTTTAAACGACAATTAGTGTTTTTGTTATAATTATGATCACTCAGTTTATTGGAATCAAGTTAAAAGAAATTCAAACATTAGAATCAACTGAAATGAAGCAAAACAAAACAAAAATTACTCAAAGGGAAGTTATTCTGTATTTTAACGTAAATTTAACCTTATGTTTAATACACAAAAAACAAAACACAAATGAAATAAATGTACAATTTATATCGTTCATGTACGTTGCGAATTAGATTATACATAAATAATTGATTAATGGATAGGCTACATTTAATATGAGAAAATGAAATGGTTAGTGAAATGTGCTTTACCTGCAGTGTTACAATATGCTGTAGCTGAAGTGTTAAAATGTGCTTTACCTGTAGTGTAAAAATGTGCTTTACCCTTAGCGTTAAAATGTGCTTTACCCTTAGCTTTAAAATGTGTTTTAGCTGCAGTCTTAAAATGTGTTTTACCTGCAGTGTTAAAGTGTGCCTTACCTGCAGTGTTAAAATGTGCTTTACCTGCAGTGTTAAAATGTGCCTTACCTGCAGTGTTAAAATGTGTTTTACCTGCAGTGTTAAAATGTGCTTTACCCTTAGAGTTAAAATGTGCTTTAGCTGCAGTGTTAAAATGTGCTTTACCCTTAGAGTTAAAATGTGCTTTACCCGCAGTGTTAAAATGTGCTTTACCTGCAGTGTTAAAATGTGCCTTACCTGAATTGGTAAAATGTGCTTTACCTGCAGTGTTAAAATGTTCGATGTATCGAGGACATCTCATGGTAGCCACAGTTCCCGGTTTCGTCTCGTTCCAACACATGATTTTATCCCAAGCAACTCCACACCAGCCTTTGTGCTCTTCGTCTGAAAATTTTTCAAACGTTTTTGTAAGGGACGTGTTTGTTGTGATGACGAAGTTTGAAGACTGCGTGATTTGTCTAGTGATGTGAAGTCTCGTGCGTGTGTGGTGATGTAACTCAATTTTCATCATTTTCAATTCGGTAAAGGGATAATTTTTACTCCTTCGGCTCTTTCATGTTGCATAAACTTAACAAATTGTAGCCTATAAAATACCATTCTCACTAATTTCAATAATTAAAATAATGTGAGCAAATGAAGTGTCGTAGTGAAAAGTGTATGACCGTGCACCAGAGTCGCTTTAACCTAATTCCCTAACCATCATCCTCAACTCAAGTTTCAAATGGAAAATCTATCGATGAAACGATCAGTTTTGTTTCTAAGACACAAAAAGTTCTTTTGATCAATTGTATGTTAATAGGCCTATGGGGGAAACATAATATTTTCAAAATGGAAACTCCCCGATACAACATTATAATGACTTAATGCAGTATGGAGTTTTTGGATTAACTAACGGAAAGGCGGGCATACCAACCGGACCATGTTTGGATTAATATGATGAATGGTTTCCTGAAATCCTATACCAGCTTCATTGATTTTGGTCATGGGAAGCGGTAGCGTTTATTAGAAGAAGTGTGGCATTTGCAGCATAGTATTTTTTATTATATATATTTTTAAATTTTATCTCTGCCTCTTTTATTTTCAAATATTTATTGCATTTATTTATGATGTAGTTGAGTTTGCATCGAGGGAAAATAAATATATTAGATTTTTTTTTTTTTTTTTTTTTAAATAATTTTTAAAGATAATAAAATAAGTTACCCATAAGTTTTAGCCCTTCATCGCTGGCTATGCATTTTATCATTACATCGCGGGCTATGTATTTTAGCCTTACATCGCTGGCTATGTACTTTTTACAACTTAAGAACTGAAACCTTAGGCCAGGAATATCAATTTTATAGCACTTTACCCCATGCAATGCATTCCATGCCTTGATACCATTACGTCTACATCTAGATGAACTTAATTGTAATTATTTATTACATTTGATGATAGGTGTCTTTATTTGCATTATAAAAATTGAACAACAATTCTAACAGCTCATCGAGGCACAGAAACGTCTATATTTGTTATAATAAATTGCACACTACAGTGATGTGGGTATGTGTACAAAAATATCACTTCAACACGCACGTTTAATTGTGCAGAAACCTAAATTCACAAATAGTATCACCCTTATTGATTGAATAATACCATTAATACCCTCACAAACATATAAATGTAAAGAGTATTAGGCTTATCTTATCTTAGATATACAGACGCTCCTTCTATGCAGAAGATAATTGCGTCCACAGACCATGAGAGATGATCTGTTGGCAAGTGATGCAGCGGTCACAGACCACGGCTATAGGGGTTCCACGCATTACCCCAGCCGCCTAACTATTGTCTAGTTAGGTACCCATTCGGAGCTGGGTGACTCGGGGACTCCTCAGGCCCCGGGAACAAATCGGTACGACAGTCGAGCGCGCTACCTATCGACCACCGGACATCTTTTTTCCCTCCCTCCTTCAATAAAACGCAAACCATACCACAGCATTACTACCTCAGGGGCACGCTTAACATCATCAAAACTTGGGAAAGCTGTTCAGCACACCTTATGAGACTTAGTAGCAAAATACCCGCGCTCTGCTCCGGAAGTTAGGATTTTAGTAAGCGTTGAAAATCCATTTCCAAAACCAATGCAAAAGACCAATTGATTTCAGTCTGGATCATGATAGACATCATTGTTTTTTCAACATTTGTCAAAGTCGAGTAAAATCAAATGGTTACTAAAATTACATTACGGGTCCCGTGCAAAATGGATGCAGGATGTACAAATCTCATAAGGTCTGAGGATTTCGATCTAGGTCATGATAGAGATACGTGTCTATATTTATTAAATTGTTTATAAAATCTGAAGATACAAAAGCTTTAAATGTTTACAATCACCGAAGGGACAGACGTTAGAAGTTCATTACCCTATAGAATTTTTAAATTATTTTTTTTAAATCAAATGTTTTCAATAATTCATCCATTTACCCAGTAGCCACTTTTTAAATTACCTTTTATATAAGTAATGTTAAAAAAGGCCATACGGGCACCCAGCCCTTAATAAGTGGTGTTTCTAAAACTTTTACTTTTAATGCCAGAAACCTCCCCTGGAGTATACAAAAAAACTTCCTTAAGTTTAATGGCCGTTGGATGAATAATATACATTTACTATTAATATGACTTATACGTCTTTAAAAAAAAACTAAAATAAGGGCTGGGGCCCTACAGGTGTAATATGTATTGTTCAAAACAACAGCTTAGTACAATTTGGATAATGATGAATTTATTTATTAGTCGAAATTGGTTTTAAACAAGCGAGTGCAATCGAATGGTAAAAATGACTTAAACATTTACTAAAAAGAGATCAATGGGCTACAATCGGCTACAAAAGGTTTAAAAAATATGATTTAATGCCCAATCTAATTTTAATATAGGCCATCAAGTTTTTATCTTCCAAGTTTTGTAAAAAAAATACTTTTACACAGTATGAAACGTTTTTAACTTGTAATTTAACTAATATAAAGTGAAAAAACTACATTTGGGTCCCAGGCCCCCCAGTGAGTGATAATTTTACCTTTTACAATACCGGGAGTGTACTCAACACTTTCACCAAATTTAATGCGTCTACCTACACGGGAATTTGAAGAATTTGTAATGATTATCTTTTTATATAAGAAAAAACAGATTTTAGCCTCCGCCCATCAGTGAGTGGCAATTTAAATATTTTTTCGCCTGTTACCATCAAGGGAGTGTACTCAACAGTTTCCCCAATTTTCATTCTTCTACCTACACGGGAAATAAAAGAATTAGCGACTTTCAGTTTTAATATAGCTCATGAAAAATAAATTCATTTGGGCCCCCAGGAAGTGATAATTTAAATATTTGTTCAACTGTTACCATCGCGAGATTGAACTCAACAACTTCCCAAAGTTTCAGGCTTCTGTCTAGTCGAGACATAGAACAATTTGTGATTTTCATATTTATTATAGTCCTTATATGGAAGAAGAAAAAAAAACGTTTTTGGGTCCCCTGCCCCCATGAGTGTGAATTTTAAAATTATTATAGGCCAATTATCGTCGCGAGAGGCTACCCAACAACTTTGCAAAGCTTCACGCTTCTATCTACACGGAAAGTTCGAGAATTAGTGATGAGTCCGTTTTTAATATGAGAAAAAAACTACATTTGGGCACCCAGATCCCAGTAAGTGATTATTTGAAATATTGTTTTCTCCTGTTACTATCGAAAAAGACTACTTAACAACTACCCAAAGTTTCATGCTTTGACCTACACGTCAAATAGGACAATTAGTGATTTTTATATTTTATATAGTGCATGTAAATGGAAAAAAATGTCTTTTGGCCCACGCCCCCATGAATGTGAAATTTAAAATTATTTTCAGCCAATTATCGTCGCAATAGACTACTCAATAACTTTGCAAAGTTTCATGCTTCTACCTACACGGGAAATTGGAGAATTAGTGATGATTCAGTTTTTATTTAAGAAAAAATATATTTAGGCCCCCGGCCCCCAGTAAGTATTACTTTAAATATTTTTAGCGCATTTTCGAGATGTCGAAATCGCTATTGCACCCGTTTTGTCCGTCCGTCCGTCCGTCCGTCTGTCATCACCCTTGATAACAGCATCCATAAGTCCTAGACCCATGATGTATATATGTTTTTTGTATGTTCTGACCTGCCATTTGTGCATCAACACTCAGTTACTCGATCCGTTAAAAAACCCCGTTAAAAATACCAAAAAACATTGCGAATCGAGAGATAACACTGGCGCAGGCAACGGCCGCCATTGCCGGAAGTCGAATGCATAATTCTTCAAGCATTGAAGAGTGGTGCGAAAGGGTGCAAAAGAATTAGTTGTTTTTTTTTATCATTTGTGGTGACTTGTAGTTGGATTAAAGAGAAAATAATATTTTTTTTAAAAATGTAAAGAAATGACTTTTAAATAAAAAAAATGTCAGGTATATTCATTACACAAGAAAATTCATAAAAATATGTCTAAAATCTAAACACAATTACTGATAACTACATAATTCTGATATCTAACATAAGTAGGCTACTGATACATAATACGAAAATGCGCTAACACGTCCTGAATTCCAATAGGTACCAGGCTTAACATGATTTTTTTTTACATGTTACCATCGCGAAAGTGTACTCAACAACTTCCCATCGTAGAAGTGTACTTAACAACTACTCAAAGGTTCATGCTGTCACCTACACGTGAAATCGGAGAATTATTGTTTTTTTATTTTTATATAGCTTATATAAGGAAAAAAGCAAAATAATGGGTCCCTTTACCCTAGGGGTGGTCACCTGGGGTTTAAACATAGCCTTTACCGGGCCAAATCGGGGTCCGATGCAAAATTCCAGCACCCTCGGTCCAACAGTGTGGAATTCTATTGGTAACAAACAAACTTTCATCTTTATATATAAGATAATCGATTGTTTTATGGTAAACATTATTAGTCTAGATCACTATGTCTTAGCAAGCATTTTTTGAGTCTGAACAGTTTTATTGTCTTTGAAACCAAAGCACAGATTTGACGTATAACGTAAAAAACATACTGTTGTGCATCATTTAAGTAATTAAAAATTTTCAAAATCATCCCTAAATTTCTGAATTAAAATGGGGCTTATCTAACCACAGAGGTTGAATCATCTACCACAGTAGTGTTGAGAATTGAAAATGGCTATCACTATTAAATGCAGTAAACGGGTCGAAAAGTACTAAAATAACAACACCAAAAAATTTTAAGGTAAGGAAACATTTCCATGAGGTTAAGTGAATCGGAAACAACAAATTATTTCATCCAGGTACAAAGGACAGCACCATTTTCTCTCTTTCCTAATTACATATTTTCCTCGATTTTTCAATTGTTTGCTCTGGAAAAATTTTAGATTACAATTGTCACGTGATTGCAGGACGCCTGCAGTCCTACAACTGGTGCGTGTTGCCCCATACATGAGTCCCAAATTACAGGGAATCAACCGGAACGTTGGAAAACTATTCTTGATCAGAAAAGAATGGGGCTTGTTGATTTAATGAACTTCGTTACGTTATTGTTTCATACAACAAAAAAAAAACGGGATAATTGTCTTTCCATTTGAATCTATTTTGAAATGACAAGTGCTGTAATTTATAAGTTGCCTGGTTGACCGGATATATACATTTAAACACGAGCAAGATTTTCCATTTATGTTTTTAAATCAACAAACGATGCGAGTTTGTATTCTTTTTTTCAATTGATGCTTAAAAAAGACTTCATCTTGCAACACTTAGCCTTACACTGAGGTCGAATAAATGAGTAAATATTTCAATGTTTCATCTGAAAATTACTCACCGATGATACAAAGGAGAATTTTTTACATGTTTAATGAAAGTAGATGTACATATTGTAGTAGTATATTGAAAAGAAATTATTTAAGCCTTTATTTGAACAAACTTGAAATGTCATCTGGATTAATTACTTCAAAGTTGTGCTCAAGAACGTGGGATGTTACTCAAACATTCCCACATACGAATTTGGCTTTAAGCACTCAAATGCTTGAAATGATATTTTGACGTATTTAAACATTTAACAGACTATTTCTTTGACAGTATTATTTTAACATTTAAATCATGCAGTTTCATAAATTCACACTTTGATAATAATTGAATCAGTTCTTCTTTGTAAAAAATATTAAAATAAATAAAACAGCCTCCATGTGTAATGTTCTCGCTTTTAAAAGTATTAAATTAATTTTATTTACGCAATTTCCATAAATGTTCATATTTATGTGTAAAAAATGTATATAACATTTTAAAATAAATGGAGCCCTTACATAACATCATGCTGCATAAAGTGTTTTTTGGGTACATTGTGTTCCTGGTCTATGATTTAATTCACTGGTTCGGTCTCAGCCAGCAAAAAGACAAGCTTTAAAGTCTCCCAACGTGAACTCTTTGTGCCGTGTGAGCTCTCGTCCGGCCCGTAGCCCTGTTCCCATTTTAGTACAATAACTGCCTCCATTTCCTTGCTAACAAACAGGAGATCCTCCCACAAAATTAGGTTAATTTGACAGTACAGATAGACACAACTCGCCCTTGTCAGTATCGCGTCAGCTGACCGGAACAAGATTTCGGATTAACAGCGCATGGAGGTCTGGTTTCTTGTGGTGGAATCGGGCAACGGAAATATAGAGACACGCGCCCTGCGAAAGCGATTCTCGAATGAACAATACCACAAACAAGACTTTGCCCTGATGTAAACAGGACTAGAAATTTTTATTCGATAGTTAGTTGGACTTTTTTCTTCCCAGTATGCGGTCAGTATAATAAAATATAAAAATGTATCTGATGTTAATAACCTTGAACACGATTTATGATTTATTTTAGGAATTTTTTTTAATGATTTAAAAAGTGTTTTCTTTTTTTTTTTTTCTAGCTTTAGTTCACCCACACACGTTTTCATTTACGTCATAGAAAGTCAACATTGATGCTCGTATTTAAATCTTAACGACTAATTAAATCAACCCAGTTGTGATTTTTAGATAGTGCTGAAAAATAGTTTAAAAATCAAGACACATGAGAACACGTTTAAATATTGGGATTTGCAACTAACAGAATCAAATCAAAATCACATATCGGGGTTAATTTATTATTTAAAAAAAACTCATTCCAGTGTAAACCACGACTGCAGAGAATGACGCCCACCTGCCAAGACAGCTCGTTGGTTCTCATGATGGTGCCAGCAGACGTCATGTCAGAAAAGTAGTGAATTATGCATGCTTGAAATGGTTTGGATGTCGCTCAGAGATTGAACTACAAATAATTGCAAATACGTTTAATAGGAGTCACTTGAATTCTATTTATGCCAGAGCCAGTTGGGAAGAGATCTAAGTTACTTGACAGCCAGTGTTCACGTTACTTTGGTTAGGGCCGAAATTTGAGTTAAAATGTCATCTTGGGTTGGATTTTTTTTAAATCGTAACACATCATACGACTTGGTATAATTTAATAACTTGAATATTTTTTAAAAAATTTTTTAAAAGGAAAGTCATATTTTAGCCAAGCAACCGAGGGGGGGGGGATGTAGCTCAATAAGGGATTAATTATATCTCCAGTAAAAAAAAGGGTGAAACCTCAAGAGATTTTATGTGACAAGTGGCTCTAATAATGCATGACCTAATTAATATAAGGCTGGATCTACAAAAGGGCCAGCCAATTTGAGGTTGGCACTTGGGACTTCTATTAGTACATATTCTTATAAAGTGAAAAATTGTATATATTTGTCGCTCCTAATATCTTGATAACACAACATTTGAGTTATACAATACGATCAAAAAAGTTTTAATGAGCGCCAAATTGAAGATCAGTGGTTATTTGAGAAATACATCGAATTTAGCACTAAACGTATTCATTATGAAATTTTATCCAGTTCTTTCAACAGAGATGATGAAAGACACGATCCTGAACATTGGGGTCTATTAGAAATGAAATTTTAAAAGTCTCAAAAATCATGCTTTAAAAATGAGTAGAAATATTGTGTTTGATAGCAGGCCAAAATAATCTCGTAGTTATAAAAGCAGACTCTAAGGGTTCATTACTACTTGTTTCAAGTCTCTGTACTGCATGTATACCAATGTCACCGAGTTTATTCTATTCTTCATGGCGTACAATCACTCTGTATGATTTACATAATACTGCACAAAGTAGAGCAGGGCGATTAGGAATTGAATAAAAGCAACGATCACTTAGGTCTGCAGCCATTCGTTCAGAAGACTTGCAAATGTAAACTAACCAACATACTGAGAAAATAATACAAGACTTTGAAAAAACTTTGATTTGCTTAAAGTCATGGTGACCTTACTGACGCATTGAACAATTTATTTATTATTTCAAAGCTTCGATCTGAAGTCGATATCTGATCAATCAGGCCAGCCTAACCTGGCCTACAAAATAAGGGAATGAAATTCTCACCAACAATGTTCGGATCTCTCAGACTCCGAGGCTCTGCCAACGTCAGTTTCGTAAGGAAGCCAGAAATTAATGGGTCCTTTTTTTTTTGTCAGCTAGTGTATATCTCAACACGTTGGTAGCATTCTTTGTTACCTCCATTCAAATTATTTCACTGAAGTCTGTTACTTTTAAAACCAGAACTATTCGCCTACACAGTGATAGTTTCACCATAAAACTCAAGCTACATGAACAGCTTTATACGTTGGTAGAATCTTGCATGATCTTAGATGTGAAAACTGAAAAAACGACTTCATAGGTGTTTCACAGCAAAAGAACAAAAATGTTGTTTTTTTCATGACTTTTTAAAAATGATTTAGCTCATGAAATTGTATGATCCGGCACTTCTTAGGGAAGTGTTAGAACATGATTTTGTCTTATGCGTATGGTTTTTCTTCTACTATAAAGTTTAATAAACTGGAGCCATTACTAAGCATAGCCAAAAATTACGATGTTTTATCTATCTGATGTTTTTATGATTCTATATTTAATACAAATGTGTTTGTTTAGTTATAACAATTTTAGTCGATATTTTTGAAAATATTTTGTTTTTGTAAATTTTAAAAACTATTTTACATAGCAAAAAATATTGCATTTAGAGAATATCAGTTTAAAAAAAGAAGTCTAGATTTCTTTCATTCTGACAAACCATTTTTACCAATATTGTCGCACAAATATATGTTCTTCAGCTGTAACTAATTACATCACAAATGCTTCATGATTATTCCTCATAAAAATTCCCTATTCAGAAGATAGCAAGTAGTCATTCATCAAACACAGCATGCTTTTTAAAAAATAATTTTTCACTCGCTCTCCCCCATTTCACAATTCTGTACTCACTCTTCTCCATCACATTTTCCCTCTAAGAATCGTTGGTTCGTAAGCAAAGTAAAAAAGCTGCACAGAATTTATTTATTGTGTAATATTTTACCAGCTGCTGTGCGACGTTGGTCAGACATCTGAGCTACCACGCACTCGCACAGCTTAAAAGAAACAGTATCCCCATTTCACAAATCTGTAATCTCTTTTCCCCATCTCACTATTCTTTATATGCTCTTTTCCATTTCACATTTCTGTAAATGCCCTTTTACATTTCACAATTCTGTACTCGCTTTTTTACATTTCACAATTCCCTCCTTGCTATTCCCCGTGCGATAATATGTCAACAAATATCGAACCCCCTTCCCCACTGAGCGCTTAAATAATTACACATAAAATAGATTTACAATAAACAATTAATTAAAATTCAGTAGAAATCTCACTGTAACAATAGCTCCATCTCATTTACAATCTATGAGACCCAAGCCGGGCACAACATACAATGTCAGGCTTTTAAACGTATTACAGTGTGTTACTTCAACCTTCCCATTGTTTAAACTTTCACACCCCCACCAAGCTGTTCGTACTGTATGATGGATCCTCCCACCCCTCTTCACCGACTTTCGATCTCAGTTGCTCTTCCCTGAGAGACCAATTTACAAAATCTATAGCCAATCCCAATGACCTTGTCTTCACTTCCGCTGCCGTCATTAAAACGTAGTAAACACAGCGGACCGGAAAGCCTTTTCGGAGTCATAACCAATCAGCCATATTTATGGATGAGACAAAACCTCAAATACTCTGAGTGTCTTCTCTCCTCCAAACTACAGCTGGTGCACACAGTTCAGATATTGTAGAAGTGAGTTGCGATATGGACCGAGGTAAATTGTAAAAGACTGGCTTCTAAATAAAGTTACCATTGTATGCAAAATGTATAACTTAACAATTTATAACTATAAAAAACTCATTAAATTTCAGGCTTTTTAAAATTAAATATTGATATTGTCTTATCGGAACTTCAATTTACCAACCAAAAAGATATATTCATGTAACGATATGATTTTTTTTAATATTGTGTTTTGAAAGATTTAACATCTAAAGCAGCTTTAGGGTTTTTAGGGTTTTTAAAAAAAAATCGAATGAATATTTTATTATAATGATCGGATATTTTTCTGGTTTCAATTAGATATTCTTTTTTTCTCGAACGATTTGATACTAAAACAACCGTAATAATTTGTTTCATAAATTAAAAAATACCTTTTTTATTTTTCTTATTTATATATTTATTTATTATTATTATTATTATTATTTGAGTTTGTGAACATTATACAGATTTCTTATAAATTAACTTAATAGGTTTAAATTGTTGGGTCAGATACATACTTTTTTAGACTTAAAACCTGATCAGAACTTTCTATTTTTTTTAATCCTCTATCAGATACAGGGGATAACTGTTTAAAAAAATATTAAATGTTACATAGCTGTTTCTTATCTTGAGGCCTTCAAATGTGAAAAATAAAGAAATATTTATTTTGCATTAAACCTTTGAAGTAAAGTTTATCGCAGGATAAATGAAAATATGAAAGTATGAATAGCTTTATTCGTAATTACAATTTAATATTCACGTTTTAGGAATTCAAATAAACATTTTCATTATTGTCAAGTCAGCAACTATTTCTTCTTCTAGTTCTTAAATAAAACCAAAGTTATTCACAAAATTAGTCTAATTAAAATATTACATGTAAACAAAGGCGTATCTAAGTGAGGGGGTGAAATTCGAAATCTCCACAAGATCCCACTTAAGGATGGGCCCAAAAATTCGTGTCAATTTTTTCAAAAAAATTTTACGCTACCGTCATGTGTGTGGGACCCCGAAAAAGGTTTAGCCCCCCGGGCCCCTGAGCCCATACAAATTCATAGACGCGCCACTGCATGTAAATGACAATCAAACAAAAACTAATTTGGGGGGGGGGGGACAATTTTTAAATATGTTCTTTTTTTTAACACACAAATATAAAAGAAAAGTGTAAAATAAAAACAAACGCTAAACTGAAGCATAAGTTGACAAGCTTCATTTGCAGTAAGAAAAAATGGTTTTGTTGATCAACGCACCGAAACTGGACTACCAAACAGAAACCAATTGTAAATCTCAAGGACCGAATCACGAATGTTATACATTGATAAGAAAATTAAATTTAGAATTGCGCACATAATATTGAAATGCATACGTAAAAACGGAATTTAATACAAAAAAATCATGTTAAGCCTGGTCCCTTTTGGAACTCAGGACGTGTAAGCGCATTTTCGTATTATGTATCAGTACTTATGTTAGATATCAGCATTATGTAGTTATCAGTAATTGTGTTTAGATTTTAGACATATTTTTATGAATTTTCTTGTGTAATGAATATACCTGAAATTTTTTTTTTTTAAAAGTCATTTCTTTACATTTTAAAATTTTTTATTTTCTCTTTAATCTAACTACAAGTGGTTTGTGGTCACTGAAATAGGACTCATAAATGAAACATTCTAAATTGTAATCAGCTAATCGCCCAAATACTCCGTCAATTGTTGTTTGATAGATCGTGGTTGCCAATCTTGGTGAAAGTAGCTGAATGTTGAAGCTTGTTTCGAAAAAGTTTTCAATTTCTGCCCCTGGGCCGCTAAGATCTTGATTGAAGTCACCACAAATGATGACGTAAAACTCTCTAAACTTTTACACATATTCTAATGACGTCAACAACAAAAAAACTAATACTTTTGATAATACTAAGACTTCCGGCAATGGCGGCCGTTGCCTGCGCCAGTGTTATCTCTCGATTCGCAATGTTTTTTGGTATTTTTAACGGGGTTTTTTAACGGATCGAGTAACTGAGTGTTGATGCACAAATGGCAGGTCAGGACATACAAAAAACATATATACATCATGGTTCTAGGACTTATGGATGCTGAGATCTAGGGTGATGACAGACGGACGGACGGACGGACAAAACGTATGGGTTAATGAGTGTGAAAGTCCAATGGCTGAAAATTAAAATGTACAAGGAAACAAGCTGTTTAATGGACATCTCATTTCAATTATACCAGAAACGTGGGTCTATTTCAGTTCTCTATCTTTTTTTTTAAAAAAAGGCCTGTGAAGACTTTTAAATTTACGAGGCTGAGCTCTGAAATAGAAGGGCACTGAGTTTATTATTTGGATTGAATTCATCATACCCTGTGCGTGCATGCGTAAGGTCACATTTTGTTTTGAGGGCTGTAAATATTAGAAAGGACACGATGTTGCCACTGGTGTCTGTCTTATATCTGAATTTGTTGTCGAATCATTGTCAGTGAAAGGAAATGATTCTGAGTTAACGTTGTTTATTACAATTTTAAAATAATTGAGTGTTCGTTGAAAAGTAAAAAGAATTTTGATAGCATTAATTTGCAAGTTTTCTGAACCATAAAACAATAATACTCTTATCACGTTTTGACAGTAGTCAGTTCGCTGGAAATTGTGTAATCAATGCGCCAGGGCAAAAATACCTTAAATATTTTTTTTTTAAAAGTCAATTATTTTAAAGTTGAAAGCGGGTTCAAATGAGTTCTTGCTTGCAGTGCATCAGTACTTTTAAGTAATAGTCATAACAGCCGTCATGTAACGCTATTTGGTTACACAATTGTAAGAACAAATTTACAAATACGGGTCACACGACGAGTACTCTCTACAATTACATAAATATGCGCAGTGGCGGACTGGAGCTTTCAATCGGCCCGCGCCTTATTTACAGAGCGGCACAGGCCCTTCTCAATAAATTAGGCATAGGCAAACAGTAGCAAATCTACTTGCTTCTGCGTGCATGTTATTTATCGAGCAAAATAGGCAAACCGGAACACCACGCATTGCCCAACTAGGCAGTCCACCACTGAATCTGTACACAATTAGTCAATCAAATAACTTTATGAGTATATACATTGTCACTTTTATTTACATTCTTTGTGAAATGGGTGTTGCTTTTTTAAAACTTTTTTTTCTGGTTAGCTTTTCAGGTAAAAATGTAATCGAAAGATTATTATTCTGTTTTTAACTTGGAATAAAGTTATAATTGTTATTGAATCATATTAGGAAAAACAAGAATCAAAACAAAATTTAAAAAAAAAAACAGTATGTCGATAAAAATGTCTCCTTTTAAATGCACTTTATTTTATAAAATTGAAATATATTCACTGCTGTCAATGTAATTTGATGTAAGTGGTGGTTTTAAAAAAACAATATGGTAAAGTATAGAGAAACAAACTTACATAGATGTCACATTTAATAATATACCAATATGTCAACATTTCTAAGTTATGTAAGATCAGGCAACCAAAAAGCGCAGCTATCTTAAAAGAATTCTATTCAATAAGGAATAACTTCTTAACTAAGGTTCAATTGTGCGAAGTCAATTATTCTCCAACGCTCTTATAGGTGTGATCTCAACCTTAGGTTAGAGAGATTAACCAATCTAAGTAGTTTAAGAAAGATTAACTCTTTTTATGGCAGCAACTACCCTAAGAAAAGCCAAAGTTATATATAAGGGTATGGCATATATCCCTGAGCAAAATCAGTCAGTGTTAAACTTTTATGAAATGGTAACGAAAGATCTCAAACAGTATTATTTCCTTAAGTTTTAACAAATCACTTTTGTACTAGACAACTGTAGAAAAATCATAATTATCACTGATTGTGTAATTCTCAATTTAGTGGCTCATTAACCTAAATGAAACTTTAAGTTTATAAGTTATAATTAACTATATTTATCTTAGTATACATATTTTTTTATATTAAATTTTAGCCTTTGCACAGCGTATTGTTCAGATTAATTTATTTGCTAATTGAAACAAGCATATTATTTTTTTAATATTTGTTTTTGTCTTTGATGATAACTCGCCCTATGTCACCCTACCTTAATATCTTTTTAAAAATGTAAGCGTCCAGAGATGCAATTATGTCATTGGGCTTGCAATTTTCTTTGTTCTCCACAAAAAATATTGTAAGACATTTCTTAATCTTTCTCTGAAACCCCGCTGGAGAAAAATACACAACTCATTTGTCATCATATCTTTTCTGTGGGCATTACAATTATTGCATTTGGACAAAGGTTATCAATCTAACATCCATTAACTGAAACTCCTATTTACTGTGTTAAAAGATATTTTTGATACGAGCATTTGGACTTTAAGCGTGGCTCCTTTATTTTAAAAAATATTCACTAGGGCTTACGAATGCGTGCGCTTGTATCCCTGCAGTTCCTCAAATATGTAAAAAAAAAAATTCATAACACTTTTAAAAAACATTAAACTCTAGGGTTATAAAAAAAATGACACCGAAATCTACCATACTTCTCAAATAAGTTGTTGCTTAAAATGTTAACATTCTTTCAGACAGTTGCCAATAGATTTTAGTCTGAGAGACAGTAGGGTGTTTGTGACATAATAAAAGTAAGAAAGAAAATTCATTGTACAGAGGAACATAAAACAAGAATTTCGAAATATGTATGTTTACATGTATCTTCATGCATGCAGTTTTTTTTCCATACACGTACATGTTAACATGCATGTTAACTTAATGTCATGTAGCTTTAAAAAAAATTAATTTTAATATCCATCTAAAAAAGTAGTGTTCCTTGCTGGAACCAGTTTCAAATTAGGGCAAATCTCCCCTTTCATTTCTCTCCTTGCCGGCCATAAAAACGAGAAGGAAATCAATCCAATGGAACATTTTTATATTGAAATTCTTGATGGGGTAGCTTACTGTGATAAGCCTTCAAAAGACCGTGTACTAATCATGCAAAGTCCGCACGCGACGGCCCTCCTAGAGAACATGGCGAAAAAAATTGGAAGTGTGCAGATTAAAGTCTGGACATGAAATATTTTATTATTTCTTTCTCAATCCCTTTCTCTCTATCTCTCTCTCTCACTTTCATTCTCTCTTTCTTGCACTCTCTTTTTCTCGCACCCTCTCTCTCTTTTTTCGCACTCTCTCGCTCTCTCTCTTTTGCTCACACTCTATTTCTCTCTCTTTCGAACTTTCTCTTTCTTTCTCGAACTCTCTCTATTTTTCTCGCACTCTCTCTTTTTCGCACTCTCTCTCTCGTTCTACCCCCCTCTCTCTCATTCTCACACCCTCTCTCATTTTCTCGCACCCTCTTTCTCTCTCTCTCTCTCTTTCTCGCACTTAATTTTTTCTTCACCCCTCTCTCTTTCTTTTTCGCACTCTCTTTCTTTTAATCTCTCTCTCTTTTTCGCTCTCTCTCCCTCTTTCTTCCTCTCTCTTTCTACTTCTAAAGAATTTTCATTTGCCTTTAAATCATCTTTCTTGCTGTCTATATGGGATTTTGTTATTCCAATTTGATTTTGGTTCCATTCATCCACGCACACATCCTATCTATCTATCTATCTGTCTATCTATCTATCTATCTATCTATCTATCTATCTATCTATCTATCTATCTATCTATCTATAT
>MUZC01004410.1:228042-239043 GCA_002072015.1 Radix auricularia | reverse complement strand
ATATATATATGTCTTTCCATCTACATATGTTTCTATTTAACTATTTATCTAATCTATCTAATTATCTATCTGTCTAAAGCCCATCTTTCTGTCTACTAAAATGTCATTTTTTTAAACAGAAAAAAAAACATTATAGGAATAAAACTTTAGGCCGATTTACATACTAACGATTAATACACTCCACATCTTGTAAAGACGTCGATCAATAAGATAACTCCTGAATACCTTTGAGTAATCCACTTTGACTTGAAGTTGCTTCCTTTGATCTCTACGTGATCACATTTTTTACCCAGTTTGTAACAAACATGGTCTCAGGTTAATTTTAACTAGAGATGCAAAAAAACTATACCCTGATCTCATCAGGCATTTGGTCACAAATGGTGTATTGTTTTAAACGAAAACTTAATGTGCACACAGGCAACTCTTTGCAGCCCTTTGAGAATACGTACTTACCTATTCAGTTTCCAATCGAAAGAGCAACTGACACAATGAGCAACAATTGTGAGCAACAATTGTGAGCAACAATTGTGAGCAACAATTGTGAGCAACAATTGTGAGCAACAATTGTTCCAGAAAAGTCTTGTTCAATATAAGTCACAAATAATCCATACACTCGAATATTTTTTTTTAGTTGATGATTTCACGGTACGTCCTCAATCTTGCACCTGCTAGGAGTGATACTTGGTGTGTTGTTTATTTCTTTTCTACTCCATGTCTTTCTTACCTCGTGCACGGAATTGAATAGCTTTGTTCTAAGATGTCAGAAATTTAAACTGAGTATACAATATTTAACGTGTGTTTAAAGACTGCAGATGTTTTCATATAAGTTCAATGCCCCTGAGTATTGAATTCGCATCAAGCTTACATCTATGCATACGCTGAAAACTGTCTTTATTTTGTGGGTGTGTGTGATTGTGTGTGTACATAAATGTGTGTGTGTGTGTGTTAGTGTCTAAATTACGCACACGATAGAAGAAAGTTCAGTTAAAGTTGCCTCTGTTTCAATGATGTATATCTGCTAAGACCCACACCTGATTTTACCTTTTACAATAGGGACCCATGTACTTTACCTGATACAGAAGGCCCTACTCATGTTTTATATCAACGAATTGTTAAACAACTTAACTGATGAGGAAATAAACCTTATCGATTGAAAATAAATGCCGTGCATTGTTAAAAGACTGAACCAGACTAAAATAGGATCTATTTTTTTAAAAGTAGTTTTAAAAAAAGATATTGTTAGCTGTTTCATTTAATGCATAGGTTATTAACCTGTTTCGAACGGTGACCCCTGCCCCTTTTTATACAATTCTTGTGACCCACAAACCAGATGAAATAAAACAAAGCATTTTACAAAGGAAAAATTTCTAAATTATATATTTTTTTAAAAATTATGAATAATATTTAATTTTATGTGATGGTCGAATTTTTGTTAGCACTCACTTCCTGTCATTCTCAATTTTTAATTTATTTCTATCTTTTTTAAAAGTCCACATAGATTTATGTTGTAACAGATGTAACACACATTCAAAGGGTAAGCATCGTGACATTTCAGTGTTAATGCTGCATACCCCTCTAGAATTGTGTGATCATTTTTTCGTTAAACAAGTTGTTTTCTCGTTTTTTGAACCCAAGAGTTCTTCTTAAAATTCATCAGGAATGCTGGCTACATCACAGACAGCAACTAATATATTTCATGACAATATATTATTTTCTTCTTTCAGCGCAGGGAAGTAGTGTTGAAGTTCGTTTTCAAGGAATTCGAGATGTCTAGTAATCTTCTCCTTTATTTATCGGTTATTTCATGCACATTCAGATGGATATACGTTACTGGAGAGTTTCTCAAAAATGACTATGTCTCTAAGACTTACTTTTCTTCAGCACTTTTGCATTCATAATAAAAAATGCCCTGAGAAGGTCGAGAAATGTGATATTACTCGTTTCTTTTCACTAATTTTTCAGATTAAGCCATGTCGCTGTTCTTATATATATGCTAGATGTGCCACTCTTTTTTTAAACAAATCTTCGTCGTTAAAGTATACCAAAAGTTCTTGTTTCCCTTGTACTCTCAAGAACAATCTGATTTCATTGTTCATTTGAAAAACATTATTCACAATTCCTTTCGACAACCAGCGTTTTGCAGTGCAGAAAACAAGAAAACCGTGAGCAGAATCTATGTCTTTGCACAGTGTTTTAAAGACACAAGTATTTAGAACTCCAGTTTTGACGCATTCATGTGTTGTTGTTTTTTCGTTTTTCAGCGGAGTTTAAAGTGTTTTACAGGCGAGGACATACCCGTGAATCATGCAGTGCGTTCCCCTTGCTTGTGGAGCTAGTTCCTTTACTTTTCCTCTGAAAGTCTGATTTGACATCGTCCACAAAGGTTTTTTTTGTCACTTAAATCTTCCAGTCTAAAAAACGTATTTATCTTCTCCATATAATATTCACTTTCTGTGGTATGTTCTGCAGACATGTCTGGATATTTTTAGGAGCGTTAAAGTCTCAATTTGGCATCAGTATTTATAAATCAATGTATAAATTTATTTATACATACGAGTAAAAATTTAGCAGTGCAAAAAATTACATTATAGTGAATTTTTATTAAGTTAAATGTATAAGTTTGTTACCCCCAAAAAACCCGTCTTGACCCCCTTGGGGGTCACAACCCACAGTTTGGGAATCCGGGATTTAATGTAAGGTACATCTCAAAAATTACAAAGGCTTCCCTGCTGTATAATAGGATCCATGATTCTAATATTACTCTTAAATAGAAACAAATAATTTTTGTTAAAAGCTTGAATCATTAAACACATTGTGTCCAGCTTTTAACTATAAAGACGAATATTTTGGTGACAAGGTTGGCCAAAAGAGTAGATCTATTTATTTTCTAAAGTTTTTTCGTGAAAATTCTGTTCCCCATCTAATTTTTTATTATCCGTAAACAATTAACAAACGTATGTTGCCATCATTAGCAAATCTTTTGGTAGATTAGATCTACGTTTCAGTAATGACAAACAGTTGCTGAAACTTTCTAATCTATCAATACAATAAAATAACACCATTGATTTTGAAAGTGTTTTAACTTGAATACCTCTATATTATATAATGAATGGTGTCAAACAAGTTAATCATAGAATATTACTTGTGTGTGTTGCCATCTTCCCAACGTGATCCCTCAGGATTTCACGCTTGTACAAGCTAGTAAGAGAAGGACATTTGTTTCCCAGCTTACAGTTATCGTTGTTGATTAAGCTAAAATATACTGGGGATGAACGTTCAACTAGAGCTAATTCCAAAAATAGTGTTCACTTTCATTTCTGGAGCATATTCAAAGCTGACAAAAGTAACACCATTTGTTTGATTATTAAACATTGAAACACAAGAGGATAAAAGAGCCAAGTATTAATAACACATTAGGCAATGAATTCTTATTAGCAAATAAAACACAAAGATAATTTACCCTCACATAGACATAGAGATAAAACAATTTTCTTATTTCGTTAGCCAGAACAAACATACGAATTCTTATTTTGTTCGTCCGGAAGTCAGACTTGGCATCTGTTGCCTGAAAAACCCAAGAAAACCAAAAATACCTAAAAGATAAGATCTATTAGAGCATTGGCGATGCTGGGTGACAAGGAATAATATTTTTTTAATGTCCGGAATCACTCAAATGGATACCAGATTGAAATAAAGCGCAAACAATGGTGATGATCTCGGTAAAGAATGAGGGAATTATTCGAAAAGCGAGCGATAAATATTGAGACAAGAGACATTTTGTTAGTGTTGGGTTACCAAACGTCATCATACCAAATGGTTCTCAGCAGCAGCATTCTTTACTCTTCCACTGATCCGATGGTTATAGCAACAGCGACTTCTACTGTGATCCTAATTCCAGAGCTAAAGATTAAACAACAGTTTATCCCACCAGTATTGAAACAAAAAATACATCCTTCAATTTTATTTTGTAACTCCCTCAAACACTACAGCTTACGACGGATAATTAGCTAGTATTTATACAAACATTTGAGCCGTTGTGAAGCCGATCTTGCCAATTGAACATTCTGAAATCTGTAGCACTTATTTTTTTTTTCGGTCTTCCATTTCGTCTTACACATTAATGTTGCGTGTTGTGTCAATCCGCTTTAAGCTTCTGCTTTCTTTTTATTTCTGGTCATTGATTTCTTTCATCCCAGGCCTAATGTTCCCGCCCCTTCTCCCCAAGGTCTGGCCACTGTAATGTCCCCCAACCTCTCTGCTGTTATCATGTTTTCTTTACTGAATCGCCAACTTCACTTACCATTGTCTTTATGGCATGATGTCACAGTTTCTATAACATGACCCCACAGGCATTCATCACGCATTCCATTAATTTGTCCCTACGGTGTATAGAGCGAATATGCCCTCTACTAGATATAAAACGTATTTCATATGGCATATATCATCGTCTGTATTACCTCAGTGGTCCGTGTCAATGATGTCAGTGGTGAGGAACACCCCACTTCCTTTACTTCATCGTATTGTCAGCATTGTACCTTTGTCCACAAACAAAATTAACAAAACGAATTTCGGGCAACAGACTATTTCTAAATGCGGAGATTAGGCTGTTCCAAAAGCAGTGAAGGGGTTTTAGTGAAATGACGCGCTTTGTTGTGTGTCATCGTCAAACATGTCTTACATCATTAACCAGAAGATAAACACATCTCGAAGTTTCAAGGAGTTTACGGCCCTAATATAGAATGCTCTTTCTGACGGGTATCTGCTCGTACATATATTATATGACCTTAAAGGTCATATAAAAAACAACCTTTTGGGACCTGCTTGACACTGCACGATACACAATACCGCATACGTGAGCAACTCTGTATTTAGACATTGTTTGGCGACATAAAATCAACATTTTAATGACATATTATATCACCGATAAATCTTTAAACTTTATCATTAACTATATACCAAGGCATTTTCCAAGGGTTTTTTTTCACAAGAAATAAAGGAATGCTTTACTTTTTCAAGACACGCGTTAACGTCTAATGTTTTCTAGACTCCATGAAAGACAAACCAGATATCATGAATATTTTAAAGGAAAACAAAGATATCTTGAATGAGTCAAATGTCGTTAGGACAAGACCCGATATCATGCATTGCTGGCTGGGATGACAATACACATATCTTGCGTGCGTTGAATAAGCTTCCATTAGTCGTGGAGTCCTTAGAGGATATGTTTAAGATTATTTAATAGCTCTAAATTCACATGAGGGGAGTAAATGTCCTCAAACTCAATTTTCTTACTGAAATTATTTTAAATAATTATATATGGATCTAATCATGCTTTCGGGATGAACATTTTTTGTGCATGTTTCCGGCTCTATAAATTGAGCCGAACATAATTTTTTAAAAAAAAGTAAACTTGAATATATGCCATATGCCTTGGGGAAATTCGTCTGAGGTTCATAAAGGTAGACTTTATTATTATTAATAACTGCTTCAAGGACGGTGAAGGGGAACTCAGTTGTTACGACTAGTTTTCTGAATACATTTTTTTCCGATTTCTTCTACAAGTCCAACTAATACAGACAATCCATTTTTAAATCTTTGTAACTGAATCCTCGTGATAATACAAGATGAGTACACCAAGCGATCATTCGTATATGAATTGTAACTCAATTTCAGCTTTGTTGTACATTTGGCGTTCTCCGATCTCATCGTTGAATTATTTTATGTTTAATTGACATGTTATTGGCGCTCTCCCTTTTTTGTGAGTTGGACAAAGTAGACTTTGGTTTTTTAAAGTTTGCGATTACAGCTTGTGACTGATGGGAGCTGCATTTGAAGGTTGTTTTGTACGGGATGCGTGTGTAAAATGAGTTGCTTGATCAAACTAGGATAACTAACAGACTAACAATATTTATTTTTAAAATTTTAAACTATAATAAAAAATGAAATACTACTCATAACCCATGGATTAGTGGAGGATGCAAAAATCATCTGTATATAAAAAGCGTCCGTAGTAAATAGCATAAAATACGGTTTTTGTTTACTAAAATACGGTGGTATGATTCTGTTCGATGGTATGACGTTGTACAGTGGCATGTCTTTGTACAAAGTTACGGTATTTAGGAAGGTATCACTTTGTATGAATGTATGTCTTACGTTACATTTCAAA
This sequence comes from Radix auricularia, assembly GCA_002072015.1. Classification (NCBI taxonomy): domain Eukaryota; kingdom Metazoa; phylum Mollusca; class Gastropoda; family Lymnaeidae; genus Radix; species Radix auricularia. Next base: position 232,877 of record MUZC01004410.1, on the reverse strand, counting down.
TAATAAAGTTACATACTTCCATTTCAGGTCATAATGAACTTGCAAAATACTTACCAATGGAACACACAGTACCATAATGTCTGATTTAAAAAGTGATCATGTTTACTATGGTTACCTTGAAATTATTAAGTGTAACATGATCTAAGACATCGCATTCTCATTTTAACTACAGTTAGTAAGCAAATTTCTTCTTATATAACTTGTTGTTTAGCTTACGTGAAAGATCTTGAGAACGATATATCTGTAAGGAGGGTTGACAGAATTTTATATTTATATATTTTTAATGATTTATTTTATAATTTCATTTATTTCATAATTAGTTGTGTTTTTAAAACTCTCTCTTTAAAATTTTTATTATTTCAAAATATCAGGATCATGGGTCACTATGCTTTCATGGGAGGAAAGACAAAATTGAAACGGGTATACGATTGATAAACTTTTTTACAATTGATTTATATGATTTATATGTGTTGTTTAAATACATTTCCCTTAAACTGCCATGCAGCCAAGTTGTTGCTTTTTATTTTATTATATAAAAAAATTTTTCCACCCCTCTTTTAATATCAGCTGTTATAAACAATTTGTACAGTAAATACTACACATTATTTTTTTCTTACTGAGTATAGTGTCTCATCAATGAAATAGCCTCATGTAGTGGTGTGGATGACTTACTGTGGTGTTTTTGACTACCCTGTCTCACATCTCACCCTTCACTACACCACAACCGTTCTGTATAGTGTCTCATCAATGAAATAGCCTCATGTAGTGGTGTGGATGACTTACTGTGGTGTTTTCGACTACCCTGTCTCACATCTCACCCTTCACTACACCACAACCGTTCTGTCTTGTCTCCCGGTCCATTTTGTGTGGTGACAGATAAGTTAGAGGTCTGGGGGTCCCGTGTACGGACCCTTTACGTGTCCTGAACTCTAGACAAGAAGTGATAGCCCCAGCCTTGACCATGCCACCCTGCAAGCCCTTCCCCATCTGTGAGTAATCCGTTAACTCTACCGGTTTTTCTGCCTCCTGGAGTGGCACCGTAAAAGCTGGAGATAGGTTACATAGCGGGCCGGCAGGAAGGTAGACAGAGGCGAAGACTGCTGGATCGATGGCCGAATAGATTGAAGTCGGACGAGGCGTTCATTAGTTGTGGAGAGTAAAAGTCAGACCACTAGCGTGGTGTGAAATACAGGTTAACCACTAACTCGTACCGGTTTGTAAAATGACCCACCTGTTTCACGACAAAGGATATAAAGTTATACCTTTATACCTTTACAGTGAAAACAAAAAGAAGAACTTAAGCTTAAGCCCTAAATTGCTCATTACCATCTCTTGAACTGAATTGATTTCGTCAAGAATTTTTATTAAAAACACCTCACTTGTGAATATTCGTGTATAATGTTATCGATTGTAATTTCGGGTTGGTCTATAAAAGGCTTGATTAAAAAAAAAATTAACAATTTAATCGAGTAAAAATCTCCAGCTGGCCTGTCTAAAGTTTCTATCCATAGTTTACCCCATATCAAATCGCAAAATCAGACTATTATTTATTTAAACGCCAGATCCCGATTATCCTGACAGCTTCATATGCGTGCCATGCAGGCTGCCAGTAAACGTTTGGAACGCTCTAGCTGTTTTCATATGAGAGCGCCAGTGACCCTTGTGTTTGCCCCCAGCTGTTTCATTCCAGACTTTGTCTTTTAATTGGACCAGTGAGATATCCGGCCAAATCAATATTGACGGAAGAATACAGAAGACAATAAGACACCTTGCATCATAACATACAGAAGACAATATTACGCCTTGCATCATAACATACAGATGACTATAATACACCTTGCATCATAACATACGGATGACTATAATACACCTTGCATCATAACATACAGATGAATATAATACACCTTGCATCATAACATACAGATGACTATAATACACCTTGCATCATAACATACGGATGACTATAATACTCCTTGCATCATAACATATAGATGACTATAATACACCTTGCATCATAACATACGGATGACTATAATACACCTTGCATCATAACATACAGATGACTATAATACAACTTGCATCATAACATACAGATGACTATAACACACCTTGCATCAGAACATAAAGATGACTATAATACAATTTGCAGCATATCCCGCAGAGATCAATATTGTAACTTGAAACACATCCTACAATGTATGTGATTGACCTACTATTTACAAAAACGCGTGAGCACATACACACCATCGTACACACATAACAAGCCACATAATGTTGTTCTCTTCCGTCTTTGAGTTTTGTTTTGGTTATAAACGCGCATTTTATTCACTGATAATATTTGAAAGAAGGAGTTTTTTTGGTTTTTTTTTTTAATTTGCACTTTGATTTTTACGACAAAAGAAGAAAAAAGATAGCATCCTCAAAGTATAAAAAAAAATCTAACTAGTGAATGTCATTCTTGTATTGGACCTATAAAATCATATTTAAAATTCCTCAGTGATGTAAAACTTTAAATTGTATAAATTTTATAGTTGTAATTTCTTCTTATTCCTACATAATCTCATCCATTTCGTGCAGTATGCCATGATCTAATTTACTTATTTTTTTATTTTAAAAAAAATAAATTTCACTGAAGAAATGTAAAAATGTTTCATTTTAAAAAGAAAAGAAAATTACACAAAAACTATTAGTAAGAGGTCTTTTTAATTGAAAGTTTGTTCCTTTTTCAGAGGTGAACGAGTTCTTCGTGTGACGTATCTATAGTACTCGCATTGATTGCGGAGTCACGGCAAGGATTCCAAAAGTAGGTAATTGAATTACTGTTTTCATTAGGACGGTGTAAATTGCGTAGCGGCAGGGGCGTACCGACTAACAAGTTGACCTGGTCATACTTTATTGTTACATGGGGTGTACAGGATGCAATATTTTTAAATCCGGCCAGAGCCGGAGCAGAAATTCGGTACGTCCTTAATTGCTGCTCTATGTGATAAAATTATTATTATTTTCAGCTCTGGAAATTAGCGTTTTAACAATCAAGTTCTGCAAAAAACACAACCAAAAGGAGATGACACTATCGTCTTTATATGGTTTACCTTTACTTTCACAATTTCACAAAATGATTTTTGGGGTTACGATTACGGAGTAAAACACAGTAATATCCATTAGATTAAGTTCAACTATTTTATATTTAATTTATTATTTTTATTTTTAATTATTATAATTATTATTTTTTTAAATTATTATTTTTTTTGGTGTATCGTTTTGACAACAATTATGTACTTTTACCCAGAGAGTTTTTGTAATAGATCAAATATGATATTTTATTATAAGTTCCATATTTTTTACCCTGACGCTATCTAATCACCACTGCTGACATATTTTTGCCGTGGGTAAATCTTTCACGTGAATTTATCTTTGTGATGTGTTGATACTTGGTGTTGGCGTCCATGTCAGTTTTTTTTTAAATTTACTCTCGCCTTTCACGTTAACATGTTTGAGGCGAATATACATGGTGTTCAAATCGGTTGTGCCACGTGGTACAGACATACGACACTGTTGATGGGAGTGGAGTACCAAAAGTTTTGCCAGTTTACCCATTCAAAACAAAAATTCGTTTTACTCTAGATCAGGATGGATGTACTAATATATTAAACTAGATGCCCGCGGCGTAGCATACGCCGCAGAGTTTCTCATAAATAGTGACAAGAAATTAAGGGGGTGGGAGAGAGACAAGACAAAAAGTACATTACGAAGAAATCAGAACAACTCTAATGAACAGCCGTGTTGCGAAGTCATGGGGGCCATCCATATATTACGTACGCAAGCAGGTGGGAGGGGGTCTTCGAAAAATGCCATTTTGCGTATGGAATAGTACGGAGGAGGGGGTCTCCACTGAATGCGTACATAAGCACAACAAATTTAATCTCCATAATACTAAGCCTAGTGACATAAACCGCTCAGACTTTAAACGGCAGCCCTCACCGACTGAGTCAAGACTGATATGCAATATTGTTTTATAATTTAATGCAAAGGAAATTCTGAACTGTTAATTGTTTAAAAGTAATTCATATTTGATTCAGAGCAATCGTTCTAACATGGCTAAAATATATCCGGCTCATTTATATTTCCATTTCTATATATTAGCAGATGTCTTTCTTTCAAATATCGTTGTCTCAGTCGTTATATAAACATGACGGGATGGCGATTTCACTGCTTATATTGTTATATTTACTAACTCTGTTAACCGTCAACGAATGACGTCACGTGATTTTACCCCCTTTTCCCGCTCGTCACAAAACATAGACCCCGCTCTCCAATATGACGTCACAAAGCTTTTGATTGATCCCCCACCCTAAGAGCTTATTGAAAGTTATTACGTTTCAAATTACATTTTTGTCATTAAAATATGTATTTTGTGTAAGTCTGCACTCTAAACTCGTTACACGTGTGAAGCCATTGAAAATGTAACTAAATAAATTGTAAGCAATCAAAAGGAACTTGTATGTAAAGTAGCACAAATGATGTGATTTAGATTTCTTAAACACCAACCCTCCCCCTTTCTTACATCGTCACAAATGCGTGACCCTTCTCCGCCTCCACCCCCAGGCGCGCAACTTCATGTATGGACGGCCTTCATGCAGCGTTGAAGACACTAAAATTTGTATTTCTATTGTATTTCTTCAATAATTTCATCATGGAAAAAAAACGATGTTACAAAAAAACTTTAATTGGCGTCAGCGATTTTTGCCTATTTTTACCCCAAACCCCGCTTGCCAAACTTTGTCACAAAAATTTAGACCAATATGACGTCAAAAAGCTTTGACCCCCCCCCCCCC
>MUZC01004410.1:204085-228027 GCA_002072015.1 Radix auricularia | reverse complement strand
CCCCCCCCCAACCCTAACAGAAAACCCATATTTTCTTATTGAAAATTAGCAAATTGTTGCAAATTACTTTATAGTCTATCATTTAAATATGTATTTAGTAAGGCTGCACTTGAATATCGTTAGCACGTGTGAAGCTATCAAAGACGTCATTAAATAAATTGAAGCAATCAAATATTTTAGGGGAACTTTTATTTAAAGTTGTGCATTTTGATGTGAAATCATATTTCTTAAACACCCCCACCCTCTTCACACATCGTCACTAATGCTTGACCCCCACCTCCTTGGGTGCGTGACGTCAATTATGGACTTTCCCAAATAGTAAAACCAATATTTTTTTTAACTCTGGCTTTAAAGTAATTTTTCAACAGGTGGCTGTAGCGAATTTGTACATATGCACTGAGGGAGGGGGTCCTGCAAATGTACGGAGTGCAACAGGGGGGAGGGGGTACGAAAAACACGACCTTTTTGCGTACGCAATATATGGATATTGATGGTCGCATGATCGAAAAGAAAGTGGGAAATGAACTAGCAAAAACACAAACATTTTAAAAAATTAACAAAGTAATGTCTTAGCTGGGGATTGAACCTGCGCCTTCAGCCAGAATCGAAGAGAACAATGGAAAGACGATGTGGATCAGCAGTAAGAGATACCAAGGCGACTTAGAACACAGTAGCGATGAACTACACATTAATACGGGTACAAGCAGTTGCGCATGCCTAGATAGCGAGGTAGGGCGCCTAAAGTATTCATTTTATGAAAGTAAGTGATATTTTGTTGTTCTGAAAGAACACAGTAATTGGCTTCAATTCAACGAAATTTTGAATGTTTACTACCTTTTCTTGCAATCTGATTGGTCGGTGGGGTCAGAGGTCAGACAGCTTGCTACTTCTTGTCCGTTGGACCATATAGAGAATTATATATAGATTCCCTGTCTTTTCTGTATGTCATTCGTGGTTCAGCGGAAAAAAATTAGGGATGTTTTTTATAACAGAAAAAGACTACGTTTGGGCCTCGGGAGGGATAATTCAACAAAAAAATCCGCCTTTTACCATTGATGAAGTGCACTCAACAACTTCCCAAATTTTTACGCTTTTACCTACACGGGAAAGAGGTGAAATAATGATTCTCATTTTTTAATAATGTCAGGAAAAAACTACATTTGGACCCCAAAATTCCTTTTACCAATTATTGTCGTGAGAGTGCATATGACAGCTTCCCAAAGTTTTATGCTTTTACCTATACGCAATATTGGATAAATAGTGATGAATTAGTTTTCAAAATAAGAAAAAAACAACTAAATTTGTGCCCCGGCCCACAGTAAGTAGTAATTTAAGTATTTTTGCGCGTGTTATCATCGTGGAAGTGTACTCAAAAGCTTACAATGTTTTATGCTTCTACCTAGTCGGAAATGGGAAAATTAATGGTGAGTCAGTTTTTAATAGAAGAAAAAACTAAATTTGGGACCCCGGCCCCCAATAAGCGATAATTAAAATAATATGTTTGCCTGTTACCATCGCGGAAGTGTAATCAACAATTTCCTAAAGTTCCCAAATTTTTACACTTCTACCTACTCGGGAAATACGAGAATTAGTGATTTTCAAATTTTTTACAGCCAATAAAAGGAAAAAAAACTTGGGCCCCCGGCCCCACATGAGTGTGTTTTATTAAATTATTTTCGCCAGTTATCGTTGGGAGAAATAGCTGAATAACTTCCCAAAGTTTGTTGCTTTTACCTACACGGAACTTTGGAGAGTGAGGGATGAGTCAGTTTTTAATATTAGAAAAAAAAAATTTGGACCTCAGGCTCCAGTAAGTGATAACTAAAATAATCTTTATGCATGTTACCATTGCGGATGTGTTATCCTCAACTTCCCAAAGTTTCAAGCTTCTACTTACACAGAAAATGGGAGAATTAGTGATTTTTAGCTCATAAAAGGAAAAAACTACATTTTGGTCCCCGACCCCTAATAAGTAAGTAGTTAAATATTTTTTCGCCTCTTACCATCGCGGAAGTGTCCTCAAGAACTTCTTAAGTTTCATGCTTCTTCTACCTACTCGTGAAATAGGAAAACTGGTGATTTTCAGTTTTTATATAGCCCATATAAGGAAATAATTTTTTGCTCCCCCCGTCTCGCATGAGCGAGAACTTTAAATTTCTTTTCATCAATTTTCGTCGTGATTGGGTACCCAACAACTTCCCAAAGTCCCATGCTTCTACCTGTCAGAAGAGTGGGTGCTTTGGATTTTATTAGTACAGATAAGTTTCTATTGAGGTCTGTTTTTAAACTTACGCAAAAGTAAGCAAGGCCATCCATACATACATGACGTCACGCACCTAATGGGTAACACACAATTGTGACGATGTGGGACGACGGGAGGGGGTGTTTAAGAAATGTGACGTCACATCGAAACACGCAACTTTAAATAAAAGTTTCACTTAAATACTTAATTTCTTACAACTTGTTTTATGACGTTTTACAAGGCTTCAAATTTGTTTCGATATAAGAGTGCAAACCTTACACTTAATACATTATACTTAAATAACACCTCAAAGAATGATTTGAAACAGGCTTTTTTCCAAATTATAGAAAATACAGCTTTTATAGAGGGGTGGGGCTGCAAAGCTTTGTGACGTCATATTGGAGGAGTGGTCTAGTTTTTGAGAAGACGCGTGGTGAGGGGTTGAGGGGAGGGGTGAAAATCAGCCAAAATCGCTAGACTTCATTTATGGACGAGGAAAACAAGCATTGAAATTAATTGATATTTGTTGTCATTGCTAAGCACTCTCATCTGATTCAGATAACTGTTAAGATAAATCATCTTTTTCAGAGTGCTATAGATGTCTATAATAATAACAAATGTCAGATAGTGTCTACAGAGAGAGAGATTGCTTCAAGCAATGAAAATTCAAGAATTATGGTGTAGATAATCAGTTAAGCCAAAATACTATCATAATGTTTCATGAAGTAAAGGAAATACCTACAGCAAGGGAGGATGCAGAGGAAACCTTAGTCAATAATAGAACATGGGTACTAGGTTATAAATATCTTAAAGAGATAGAGGTGCAACGTGAATGAAAAAAAATAGCGTAACTCCTTTTCTCCCTTACATGCCATTTTTACGTTGTGGAAAACCCTTAAAAATGTAGATCTAAATTATAAATCAAAGTTGTTTGAGAACATTTTTTTCTTTTTTTTCCACTTGTAAAACATATAAACGCAGTAATAAAGAGGAATGTTTACCCCCGCTTCTATTTTTCTTCATTGGCTGGTTTCAAGCGAATCATAGTTTTATGGTGTTGATGTTCAAAGTTATGGCATTAGAGAAACTGCTCAAGATCCGCCAAGAACTTTCAATTCCTCGGCCAGAGATAAGCAAGATTGGCAGTAAAGTCTAATATTAGACTTTTATGTTCCCCTTCCCAGCGCCCCCCCCCCCACTCGAATTTTCAAAAACTAATGTCTTTCCTTTTTTTAGAGCTTTGCAAAACGAATCAAGTTGAAAAAAAAAAAGAATTACAGACAAAATACTTTGTCATTTTATTTGACAACTTGGTGACATGATAAAGCTATGTCACATAGTGTGTTCAGTTTATTAAATGGTTTGAAACATAGCAACTTTCAGGTTCTAATGTGATCTACTGGTCACTTAAAATTAAATACGTCGTTAACCTGAAAACTAATTGTTTCACTTTCATGTATTAAAATTATCTTCCTCTATTTTTAAAATCTTTTTAACCGGATTATGTCACATGTTTTCTGCTATCTACCCCTAAATCATCATTCAATCTGAATCAACCTCTCGTCAACACAAAATACAGTGGTTATCTATTATTAGTGTCTAGCATGTGTCACCCTTCTTTTAATAGAACTTGACAAATTATAAACAAATGCGACTGAAAATATAAAATTCTTGACTTTATTTTTTTCCTTGTAATATTTATGATTTATTGTGAAAAATATAACATCAATTTAAAAAATCATGTTAAGCCTGGTCCCTTTTTGGACTCAGGACGTGTTAGCGCATTTTCGTATTATGTATCAGTACTTATGTTAGATATCAGCATTATGTAGTTATCAGTAATTGTGTTTAGATTTTAGACATATTTTTATGAATTTTTAGGAACTCTTGTGTGTTGGTGGTGGTAGGAACTCTTGTGTGTTGGCGGTGTTAGGAACTCTTGTGTGTTGGTGGTGGTAGGAATTCTTGTGTGTTGGAGGTGGTAGGAACTCTTGTGATATACATCATGGGTCTAGGACTTTCATACTTCCAGGAGCTCTACTGCCACTACAAGAGGTCGGATCGAGTAACTGAGTGTTGATGCACAAATGGCAGGTCAGGACATACAAAAAACATATATATATCATGGGTCTAGGACTTATGGATGCTGAGATCTAGGGTGATGACAGACGGAAGGACGGACAGTTGGACAAAACGGATACAATAGCGCATTTCGACTTCTCGAAAATGCGCTAAAAATGCGTCACGTTAATATTAAAACAATTTGAATGTTTTCAATTTAGCTTTTAAGACATCATTTACAACAATCAAATAATATTTAGAGTATTTTTGGCCATGTTTGCCCAAAGAAACCCTGGGTCAAATGAGAAATTTTTTTGAAATATATTTGTAAAATCGTGAACAAAAGCAAATACAGATAATTCGATGCGTGTGTGTTCAAAAGATTCTGTTGGTGTGTCGTATATGTGCAACTGGATCCCACCAAGTCCCTTAGCTGAATATAGAGTGATTATCTTAAGCCACTAAAGGTTATTGATCCTTTAATGACAATCCTAAAGTTATGGTGTACATGCAAGAAATATATATCATTCACTTGTAAACATACTTTTAATTGTGACATCGATAACCAGAAATTTCGCACAGAAAAAATGTAATAATACAACATTTAATTTGACAATATCAAATAAAGTAAAGCGTACCAAAACATCATCTCTGAATTTATTACTAAGCTGGACAACAAAAGCTTTCTAAAAAATTTAATTGATTGGTTTACAAGTGCAATTACTGTGATTTAATGTCAGTTTAAAGTATCAGTTAGGGGCCATCAGCATATTACGTCGATAAACTGCATTAGAGTATTGATGCCGTATTAACACAGACTTTGCATGATTCTGTTCATAGCAAAACGATACAGGGAAGCACTTCCTTTTATTTACACGCTTTACTTAGAATTAAAAGTGTGCTTTTGATATTTCCTCAAGAAAAAAAAGGGATGAAAGCGTTTAAAAAGATTACTTCTGAAATAAATACAGAATGCTCGTATCTCTAAGAAGATCATCAAAATTCACCATATTGAATTATTTTATTCACTCAATTTTAGAGTCGTGTAGAAAAATTATGGTGAATAAATTTTCAACAATTTTCAGAAATTATGTGTTCGATTAATATTGGAATCTCTTCCATGAAAACAAGGAGCAAACCGCTTAAATTTTTAGAAAAATAAGAATTCGTGAAAACTAAAAAAGCAGCTTTCAAACCAAGAAAATGTATATGATAATGTACATCGGTGGAAGATGAACTATTGAAAAAAGTGACCCATGTAACTGTTAGCTCTAACAGGCATAATGAGCTAATAATTGATTTTTTAAAAATTAGCTGATTGAACATTACAGAGAGCAAAATTTGTCTGTGTGCCACATACAATATTATGAATGTGATATGATAACGTCATGAGTGTTTTTCTATTATAGGCAAGTATTAGAAATGTATCAATTTGTGATATTGATTTCTTTGAACACAAATTGTATTTTTATTGTCAAGTTATTCTGTGATTTATTAAACTAAATCTAAAAAGTAGATAAAAGAATGTAGGTATTATCATTTTAGAGGCATTCAAGTAAGTGCTACGTTTCTTTCAAAAAATTGAATAACTGTTATGTTAATTAATAAATGTATACAACTTTGCCAAAGTTTTATATAATTCATAACGTGAAAGCCTGGCTTTTACATCCCATTGTTTTCCTAATTAAATGTTTATATATGCACGAGCCTGCATTAATTTACAGTTATATTTCCCTCCAAAATGCCGTGTTCTTTTAAGCAATTTTCTTGTCTTCTTAATTGGCTCCATCACGGTTGTTTTCTATTCTTGTATAACTGCAGCATGAGTATGAATAGCCAAGAAGCATTTATATATTTTTAAAGCTACAATACATTACTTCATCCTTTTTACTTATATTTAAGAGCCAGCCAAACCCCCAAAAATGCCTTGCTTACCTGGATCCTTGTGCAAACTGATGTTTATCGCCTTGTTGCACTGAAACTCTAATTCTCTCAGGTGCTTTTTTATCTTTTCTTTGAAAGGCATCACGCAGATCTAAGAACGTCGTAAGTCCAGGTCGGTTTGAACTCGCAAGTCGGTATGACAGTTACAAATAATTCGTTCCTACTTATAAATCACAGCGCATTATTTCGATGATTGAGAGTAATGCTTCAAACTTATTCAACAGTTCAAGAGAAGCGAATATAAGTTACGCCGTGTTCAAGAGTGTGTTTGAAGCTTCTTGTTCCTCGTGATGAAATTCAAACATGCAACAGATTAAAATATTATAACATCTCCGGAGCTGATAATATAAATTTATTTTCAGCTTCCACACGTTAACTGTTAGTGAAGAAGAAGCACTATCGCATTTTCAATATTACAACAAACAAAAAAATAATAATTTACAATACACATACATGTATTGCCAAACGTTTTGATGAGAAGACTGTGATTTCTGAGAATCAACATTAGTGTTCATCAAATTTGTTGAAAATTGCGGATTACAGAAAGTTTATTGGTATGATGAATTATTCATAAGGTTTATTTTTCATGTCATATTTAAAGTTTTCTTCAATAAATAATTTCAATGTTATAATTAACTCAATTATATAAGAATGCGCTTGTAATTTGTTTTAAAAATACTATTGTTGAAAGACAAAGACAATCGAATAATTTAACACAATTTTGGCTGTCAACTAACGAATCGCGGCGTATTGACGGCACCAGATGTTTAGAAAAATACTCTCGACTGAAATTTTCACACTCAAATAAATCAATTAAAACATCCGAGATTTTCTTCTAAGGCGATCACATTTAGAGCTCCACTGTAGAGACTAAAGTCGTGGGTTGCTGCCCGTGAGATGCCGCCTAGTTACTCCCCTTGTCAAACACGCCTCGCTATGGCTAGGTGGGTGCTAGCATCGCTGGGAATAATGGAATGATTGTTGGGGAGGGGGACGTTGGAGGAAGGAAGAGGGAGAAAAGGGGGACTAGAAGGAGGGAGATTCTGATGAATTTGCACTATCAGGTTATCTGTTAATTATCTGACCAGCCTCTTACTATCATTTCCCACTATGGATAAAACCATTCTCCCCATATGGCGGGGGGATGGGGGTTTGCTTGATATATAGATAGATAGGTTGATCATCTGTCTTTTTAATAAAATGACTTACTGCGAATGAGCAAACTGTATTGTATTATTTGTCTACGATGATTTTTGAACAGAAGAAATATAATTAACAGACTCACTGTAAATTCGTGTAGGCTTGTGGGCGTATGTGGGGGGTGGGGTATTCTTAAAATAAATAACTGCCAAATAGGATCACAAAATAACTGTTCTTGTCTCCCGTGACAGGATCCAAACTGAACAATAAAACCTTATAACATTTGTACTCAGTCTCCACAGGAACTCCATGATGTACTGTCTGAGACTTTGTTCATGCGACTAAACCTTAGACTAGTTTAATTCATACATTTTGAATTTAAAAAATTGATGGAATCCATCTTAACGCAAAAATTTCAATTCTTTGACCATTTTCAAGAAAATGTACTGCAAAAACAAATAAATATCTAACAAAAATTTATAAAAATTGCTTGCTTTCCTTTCCTTGTTTATTCTAGTAGTTCCAGTTCACTAATAACCTTCCCTAGTGTCTAAAGTTTTGTATTTACTTGATCATTGTTTATGTCATCTGTAGGAAATTGAAACAGTGTTTAATGTTGAAAAAGCCACATTGTGTAAGAAATAAATGAAAACACACATCACGCCCAAAAAGTTAAACTAATTTTTTCACAAATCATGTAGATGGGATCTAAGCTAATGAACTGGACGCATATAAACCATACCGCAAATAATTGAACTCTGGACAATTCAAAATTGTATAAAATTTAGTTTTTTTTTACTGAAATTTTATAGACTTTTCCAAATACGATAGATGGATTTTTTTTTCAATTAGTTGGAGCAATTTGACAAGGCAATAGCAGGAGCTTTAAGGGGGTATATATATGCCCATATTTTGCATTATTTTGACTTAGAAATGCAAGAAATATTTTACAAGTATGAGCACTAGCTAATATAAACCTTTAAATTTGCACAATCAATGCTACATTCTTTTCAACATAGATCTATGAAATTTTCGAATTTGCGTTTTTAAAAACATGTTGGGATATTTTTTAGCGCATTTTCGAGAAGTCGAATGCGCTATTGCACCCGTTTTGTCCGTCCGTCCGTCATCACCCTTGATCTCAGCATCCATAAGTCCTAGACCCATGAGGTATATATGTTTTTTGTATGTCCTGACCTGCCATTTGTGCATCAACACTCAGTTACTCGATCCGTTAAAAAACCCCGTTAAAACTACCAAAAAATATTTCGAATCGAGAGGTAACACTAGCGCAGGGAACGGCCGCCATTGCCGGAAGTCGGATACGTAATTCTTCAGGCATTGAAGAGTGGTGCGAAAGGGTGCAAAAGAATTAGTTGTTTTTTTTAGTTGACGTCATTAGAATATGTGTAAAAGTTTAGAGAGTTTTATGTCATCATTTGTGGTGACTTGTAGTTAGATTAAAGAGAAAATAATTTTTTTTAAAATGTAAAGAAATGACTTTTAAATTAAAAAAAATGTCAGGTATATTCATTACACAAGAAAATTCATAAAAATATGTCTAAAATCTAAACACAATTACTGATAACTACATAATTCTGATATCTAACATAAGTACTGATACATAATACGAAAATGCGCTAACACGTCCTGAATTCCAATAGGGACCAGGCTTAACATGATTTTTTAAAAATCCCAATGCTGTAATTTCCATGAAAAGATCACCAGCTTCTTTGTTCATGGATTATGCTGGGCATTTCGCTTTCACCGTTTGTTCTCGCCATGCGATGTTAGGGATTTGTTATTTTTCTTAGGATCGTTACAAAAACTCTTGCACCGGCCCTGCTCCATAAGGCGTCCTTGACCTTAAGGACAAGTTGATTGTTTTATTCGTTCCTGCGATTCCCTTCGTGGGAAATTAATTATGGGAACAAGCAATGTTTCCTTCAGTAATTATTTTTTAAAAACTATTCACGCTCTTATTGTTTGAAACATTAAGCATCATTTTACACCCAATTAAGCATTTCATTTTAACGGTTGCTCTTAGTTTGGGATTTTGGGCTTTGTTAGACCCATTATTGAAACTATGGTGGAGAAAGTCGTGTTATGCAAATTGGCAAGATCTTTCATTACACAAAAAACGATATGGTCTTTGGAACCAAAACGGAACAGTTCACGTAATACAAAATGAGACGGTTTTTAAAATATACAAATATTTAAAAAGGATAAGGCCCCTGTAAGGAGCTGTTTGTAGGAGGTCGGGCGTCAGTTGGCGTCTCAAAATACTCAAAATAAAGTTTGTAGCGGGGAGGGTAATAAGGGGAGTGCCCCCCGGGCGGCACTTTGCCAAGGGCGGCTAATTCCTGGTCGTTAATTAGTTTCTAAGAAAAAATAAATAAGAATTTCGAATTTCTTATTGAAATAAAAGAAAAACAAAGTAAGAAATTAATAACAGAAATGAAGGAATTATCTTAAGGCATGTGAACGTTTCAATCGTCAAAACTTTAAACTACTTATTGGCTATAAATCCTTCCGATACTAATTCTTCTGTACTAGAAATTACTTAAGCAGCATGAGAAATTAGCACTGATGTTTGTGGTATCTTAAGTGATTATTAAAATTTGACAGCCACTCCTGTTGTAAAAGCAAAACTTACTGTACATGAAATATGAGCCAATCGAAAGCTCCCAGCAGCACATTGTGTGTAAAAGAACATAGCGGCTTTTTCCTCGTTAATTAGGATTTAAAATGAAAAGCGCTACAATAAAGTTTAATCAAATAGAACTTAAAACTCCTTTGTGAAACTGAACTCTTCTGATACTAATGCTACTGAAGTAGAAAACATAGGGGCTCAATCAGTGTACGAATTGACAACATCGTTATGGTATATAAAACGGATTCAAGTTTGATTGTAAAGTAATTAAACTACGGTAACAAAAAATGTTGGCGTTCTTACATGCATGGTGTATTCTACCAAAGCGATATTTATTTGTATTTTAAAGTCTCTTGACTTGAAGCATTAACAAAATAATGAACAAAATTGCTTATTTAATTTAAATAAAACTTTGCACGCAAATATCTAAACGTAGTCACTCATGAACAAGTGCTCAAAATTCCCAACGTTTTTTTTAATTTATTATTTTTTTATTTATTCATTTTTTTTTAAAAATTGGAAGGATCAGAAATTGGATAAAATAATTTTAAAAGAACATTATTAAGTTGTAAAAGAAAACAATAGAAAATGACTGGACGTTTTTGTTAGAATTTTTGACATTATTAAATCCTGGCAATTTTTTTTTTTGAGGTCACATAGAGGACAATACTGCTACAATTAAAGGCAATATTCCGGAACAAATGCGATTGCTTGCCAAAAACTATCGAACACTCCCAGAACATGGTGTGAAAATAAGTTGTTTAAAAAAGGTGTCATCTGAAATTCAAACTTTGCTCATAGCAATTTTAAGAGATACAGATCGCGGCGAAAAATCATCTTTCTTCAAGAACAAGATACACAATATTGTTCATATGTATTCGATAGCTTTTCATATATGTCACATAATCACCAAACAAGTCCAGTTGTGGGACATGTAACGATTGAAAAAAAGACATTGTAGAATCTTTCAAATATTTCATGGAAGTAAAAGTGAATTTGCTTACGACATTTCTGAAATAATTTTAATAAATACCAATCTTAAAATAATGGACTGCAGATGATCATCATGTGTGAATACTTCTTCATGCCTGGAAAGTATACAGGCGTTTAAAAAAAGACGCAATAACATAAAGTCTCACTGTCAAATCTCGCGCAAACAGTTCATTAATTCTAATTTGTTTACATGATACTCCAATTGAAACGAATGATCTATTTTATTACTCTAGAACATTGTTACGCATTCTTATTCATGCCCATACATATCTAATTACTATACTATCAAGACTTCAGGAGACAAAATAGTGAAAATACCATAGAGACATTTTGAGATTTTTTTGAAAGCTATAAAATAACTGTCAGAGGCAGAAAAAGCTCATCAGACCAACAGACGAAGAAACTTTGCTAGTCACAATAAAATCATTTTATTTTCGAAGCTATGCCAAAGATGCCCGAAATTGATACAAATGGGAAAAAAAATGCTAAGCAGAAGATTCTCACAGGGAAATTAATGAAATACTTATATGTTGATTTGACATTTCATGAAATTGCATGTGCTGGCTTCAACCCCTTACTCCAGTGGTTCCCAAACTTATTTTTATCCGTGGACCATTTTTATAGTCAAAACTTGTTCATGGACCCCAAAGAGAAAACGCTACATAAATATTAAATATACATTTTACAAATTTAGTAATTAAAAACAACATTTTGTTGAAGAATTATTTATTTAAATTTAACTTTTGTTAAATTTCTTTTTTTTTAATTAAAGACTTGGATGAACTTGATGAGATTTTAATACATTTATGAGTGTATTTATGTCCGGCTCAATGTTCGCACGAGTACTAATGTCTACTGGGTTTTTTGTTTTGTTTGTGATGAGGTTCATAACTGCACTGAATCTACGTTATACCAAATAGTAGGACGGTAAAGCAGTCAACAACTTTTGTACAATAACCCATAATGTAGCTATAAAATTGGGATCTCTTTTTGTAATCAGCATTTGTGATATTCTTGTTCAACAAATGTTTAAGTTCCTCACTTATGGATAATTAAATAAGTTGCTCCTGTATTAACATTGACCCATCTGTATCTGGAATCTGAGTTTGTCCCTGAGCAAAAGAGTTAAACGCCCAGTCGGGAATATACAAGTGAAGAATGTCTTCAAATCTTTAGTGCGGGTCTGCATGAAGAGCCGTTAAGTGTTGACAGTAGGAGAGCAAGTGCAGATATTACGCTTTTAGTTTTGATTAAATTTCATTGGTCACCTTGTAGATTCAAATTAGGTTCGTTAAATTTTGCAAACTAATCTGGCATGTAGTGTATGCCATTTTTTCAGTTAGCTTAAATTTCGTATCATCATTTTCTTTGCCTTCCAGGAATTCCAGCACTGAATTAAAGAGAGCATGAAATCGATTTAATTATGCACTTTTAGGTAACCAACGTTTTTCTATGTGAAGTAGTAAACGATTATAGTCTTCATCATTTTCCAAACACTTTTGAGCAAATAATCGTTTATTGAATGCATTCCTTTTGATTGTATTAACTGCTGTAACGACATAATCTAGTGATCCATGCAAACGCTTTGTAACAATTTTTGCAACTAAATCATGTCTATAAATAACACAATGCACTTAACATACATTTAGTACAGCTTTGTTTCAAGTATGCTTGAGCCTCTGTACCTTCCTACCATTGCTGGAGCACCGTCAGTAGCAACAGAAATGATGTCACTCAAGGATATAGCTTTTTCATCGAACAATCTTTTTAATTCAGTAAATAACGTTTTACCTTTCCTATCTGTTTCCAAACATTTAGCAAACAACAGTTCTTGGCAAAATACGTCTTCTTTTACAAATTTCACATAAGTTAAAAGTAAAGCCTCGTTTCCTGATAAAGTGGACTCGTCAAGCTCTAGAGAAAATTCAGATGTTTTTAAGAATTCTCATAAAGAATTTTCAACACACTGAGCCATTTCGTTAATCCTTCTGTTGACTGAATATTTATAGGACTGTGTATTTATAGGTATATCATCGTTTGTGGCCTCTTTTATTGCTGCTTACATAAATAAAGCATGCAATGGTAAAAATGTGCCCCACCTTTTACAATGCACTTCGTTTCAATTACATTTATTTATTTATTTATTTTTAAGATTATTCTAGTGGGCCAATGTGAGGGTGGCATTTTTAGTTTATTTTCTTATTATCAGGAAAAAAAAAACTTTTAATGAGGACTTTTTGCATGATTATTTTTAGAACCAGGTATATATTTGAAAGAAACCAGATCATGCATAGCCATCTAACCTGGATTTTTTTGTTATTTGTAGAGAGTTATAAATATTATAATATGTATACACGGATTCAACCACAATTAATTAGCAACAAAAAAAATCATGTTAAGCCTGGTCCCTTTTGGAACTCAGGACGTGTTAGCGCGTTTTCGTATTATGTATCAGTACTTATGTTAGATATCAGCATTATGTAGTTATCAGTAATTGTGTTTAGATTTTAGACATATTTTTATGAATTTTCTTGTGTAATGAATATACCTGACATTTTTTTTATTTAAAAGTCATTTCTTTACATTTTAAAAAAAATTATTTTCTCTTTAATCTAACTACAAGTCACCACAAATGATGACGTAAAACTCTCTAAACTTTTACACATATTCTAATGACGTCAACAAAAAAAAAAAAAAAAAACTAATTCTTTTGCACGCCTTCGCACCACTCTTGAATGCTTGAAAAATGATCAATTCGACTTCCGGCAATGGCGGCCGTTCCCCGCGCCAGTGTTACCTCTCGATTCGCAAAGTTTTTTGGTAGTTTTAACGGGGTTTTTTAACGGATCGAGTAACTGAGTGTTGATGCACAAATGGCAGGTCAGGACATACAAAAAACATATATACATCATGGGTCTAGGACTTATGGATGCTGTGATCAAAGGTGATGACAGACGGACGGACAAAACGGGTGCAATAGCGCATTCGACTTCTCGAAAATGCGCTAAAAATAAAACGTAATGATTAATTAAATCCATCACTATAATAAGACTTTCTTTAATTGTTTTAGTGCCATAAATTAACAACAAATTTATTATGTAATAATATTACAAAGAAAGATAAATATTTATTAACAGTAAATGAAATAGATCTATGTCCTTATCTAATATATAAAAAATTGTGTGGTTTACTTCAGGTTTCAAATTTAAAGAAATGTTTCTTTTTTAAGTTTTACAAGAGATAGAATAACACTTTGATAACAGCAACCAAAACATATATAAAAACGAACACCTCATATATATATTTAAAAACCCCATGTCAAAACGGCCCCAGACAAATCCAGGGTCAGCGTCTGTGCTAGTACACAAAAAGCAATAATAATAACATCAGAAGAAAAAGTTTAAAACATTTACAGAAGGAACAAATTAATAATGAACAATTCACAATGATCAGATCGAAAGATTATGAGATATTCTTCTCAGGTACTCAACATTCATAATCAATCCATACGCTGGTATGATAGCCTCCAAACGACGGGTCAGCTGAACGTACTTGCTTTTTGATGCAGTAGGCTGTTGGACACCGCCCTTAAAACGTCCCATCTGCATCTCTACATGGTCCTGTTCCTTGCGACAATTTTCGACAAGTTTTATAATGGATGGATGGTGGCAATCCACACATTGTTGGAAAGCATGGTGCCAACCTTCTACAGCATTGTTGGTGCGAGGCAGGCCGTTTTTAACCCGAGCATGTACATTCCAAAGTGGAATAGGAAATCATGGATTCACTCTTGCCTTCAATCTTATTCTGCCGATATAGTTATCCTCCCAGTAATCTATTACATCCGCCATTTCTGGTGGACATTGTTGAACCAATTCATCAAAGACAGCCTCCACGTCAGCAGGTGGAACAAAACTGAGAGCCAGCAACATTTTGACATGTGTACGAAAGTTTTCGTCGCTTTTATATGCATTAGCAAGGTTTAATTGCTGCACCTTTCGCCAGAGATTCTGCCCAAGATGGAATATGCATCCAACGATTTCAGAAGCTGAAAAAGCTTCTCCAACAGTATTTTGGCTTGCTTTTTTTCAAAATCAGACATAATACTTTTTGAGTTTAAAGCTGGCTGGAGATTCTTCAAACCATCAAACAAATGGTTGTATGAGGCTTCTGTTTTATACTTGAAAGAATAATTTGGCGCTACTTTAAACAATAAACCAGTGCTTATGGGTTTTCAAAGCGTCTAGATTTTCGTGACTTACAAACATCACAATTTAATTTTGGTCTACTGCCCCTTAATCCCACAACATAAAAGTCATTCCTTTCAGTGTAGTCTGTAGTGCTTGTGGTATGACCATGTCCCTAACAGTTTTTGAAGTGGCTCGTGAGTGGTTATCCTTTCCCTTAACGACGATTCTTTGCGATGCACTGTACGACTGCAAATGGACAGCTGCTTCCAGATATTCCAGCTGTAATGTTCTGGATGATTTGCCTGGGTTTTGCAAAAGTCATGCTAAGCACGTTCTCATATTTCTACAGTGGCCTTGATTGCTTCGATTTTTTCCAGGCTCTGGTGCGTGGTTGTGTTCAGTAATAACTGTTAAACATCATCCAGAATTTTTATTCTGCCACAAGAGTGACTTTGTGAACATCGCCAGGATACACTGTCGCCACCATTACGTTTAGCGAATTTAAAACGTTATCCTTCGTAAAACAACATTCTTTTGCTTGTTTTGCATTGTCGATATTTCCATTATGGATATATGTTGTATTCGATGAATGATAGATGCTGTATTTCTTTTTTTTAATTTTCAATATTTTTTTTTCAAATAAATGACAATATCTCATGTATACTGACAGAATCCTTCAGATCAAAGTCAATGTCTTATATACAAAACTAAACTAACAATAAATACTGAAGGTCAATTATTAATTTTATTCCATTTACATAATACAAGTTAACAAGTTATTAATAGTAAAGACACTTTTTATACTAAAGTCTATAATGATTTCCAAAATATCGATAGCCGAGAAAATTCAGTTGAAAAAATTTAAGGGTTCAAATTAAAAAGAAATAGTTAGGGGTAACCGCTTGATCAATTTTTACATTTAAGATAGCGGTCTACACCATTTAAATATTGGACATTGTTTAACTTTTTAATTTTATCACAAGGAAATATAAACAGATTGCTGACATGTTGCAATCATCACATTTTTCTTTACATGTGTTCACCTGACTTTTAGCCTAGTAACATTCCCGTACTTGCTGCAGCCATGGATTTAACTCTTATTATTTATATATAAACCAGTCCAGTCCAATATTTCAGGATTTAAAAAAACACACTTACCACAATCAAAATTTTATTTTATTTTCTTTTGAACCAGCCATACTTGTCACTCTCATAACCATTTTTTATAACAAATAATTTTTCTGCAATATTGCATTCAATCCTATCCAAAGCCTTTCATTTTATTATAATAAATTCCTTAACTATTTTGATAGGATCGCTCATCAATAATTTCATCTATCTGTCTTACCTTTGACTCCATTTTCACATTTATAAAAACATATCTCAAATCTTTAAAGAGGAAATAAAAACTACAGCGCTCACATGACACTATTCAGCGCCTCAAGTCTGTGCTGTGATATTATTAAATGCGACATACAAAGTTGGTTTAACATAAAGTTGATAGTTATGGAATATTACTAATATTAGCACAGGGTTGTGAGGTCTTTTAACTGCCTTGTTATGGATGTTGTCTTGAGAATCAACTGACTCTGAAAGTGTTTCAGCTTTAGTTACCCGCGCTTCAATATACTCAACTCGTCGCTCTAGTTCTGCCAATGTCTGATTAAGAACTGCAAGTCTTGATCGACAGGATGTGTCAAATGAATTCTTAAAGTATGTTATTTTTTTATACTTCCAGATATTATCTATAAGCCCAATGCTGTTGAAATGGCCTTTGATGTCCTGGTTGTTGATGAGACGCCATTTTCTCCCTGGTCTAATAGATGTTGTATTGTAAAAGATATTTCAATAAGAGAAGACCACACACGCCGTTCTTCTTACATAGGGACACCAAAGACAGCATCAAAGCATAATGCAATGCTGTGCCATGCAGACTATGTAATTGGTCAGGTCGGGCCGGACAGTCCTGGCCATAAAAGTATCACACCACCTTTACATTTACCTTGTTTGACCTCCGTCCATGGATAGGCCCATACCATAGCGCCTGGGACAAAGGAAGAGATAAACGGAGTGAGTGAAATCTGACGGGGCTCGTCAGACTTTAAACTCATTGTTTTCCCCATGCCCTGGGGCCCGTATTGGCATACAATGTTACGCAGTCTAAAACGTCTTTATTTGTCCGACCACTACTGACCTTAAGTGCTTATTGTACGTACATCATGTTTTCTTAAAAATTTCCGATCTTAGTTTTTAGTATATATACATATAAATAGGTTAGAAAGCATAAAATTTGTTAAAATATGCCCCAAATGCTCACAAATTGCCCATAAAAAAGTCTTCTTAATTAAAAGTTGTGTCGGTGACAATTTGGCCGGGGCGATTTTGACTGGGGCCGTTTTGTCCTGGGCCATTATGTCGAGGCCGTTTTGACCAGGGCCCTTTTGTCAGGATCCGTTTTGAAGGGTCATCCTGTCTATTAACCAAGCATTTTGATTGGTTACAGCTGTAGGAATATCGTAGTTCTTTTTCTGTTTCTAGGTCAAACAATTGTATTTTAGTCAGGTCCTGAAAATCCCTTCTACATTATTCATTGTTCTTTATTTTACTTTCGTAATAATAAAAAACAACATAATTTTATTATTTTTACGCTTAACCGTCCGCGGACCTCCTGACGTTGTTCAGGGACCCCCAAATCAATGTTAATTTTCCAAGGACCCCCGAACGGTTCCATGGACCCCCGGGGGTCTGTAAGTACCACTTTGAGAACCACTGTTCTAATCAAATATTCAAGTCAATGTCGAGAAGGCGTGACCTCTACATGGTACGACAGACGAGTAGGGTCGTTGAGCAGACCACGACCTGAAACCGACAAACCCCTGGCTTGGACCAGCCGAAGACCGTTGTTAGGTGTTAGGTGCTAGTCATATATGATTACAGTCGCTGTACGGATCTTAAGCAGAGCATTTAGATGCAATGCCGATGATGAAAACCAAAGTACCCGTTGAGGGTCGGGTTACTCCGAAGCGACCGTTTCGTCCCCCTCAATTAACTAGCAACGCTGTTGAGAGGTGCCGCTTTAGGGCCAGGAGCGCCAGTACGGAATAGCAAAAGGTACCTCTAGGAAACGCTTTTGGACGCCAGCTCTGAGGAAACCTTCCGGTGGGGGTTAAACCCTAGGTAGGTCAGTGATGATCCCACGCTTTGCGGCGATCCAAACCATAGAGACTCGTAAGCTTTGCCGTGGTGGCACCAAAGTGATACTATGTTGATAGCGAGTCATATTAGGAAATTCCACACCTCCCTCGGGAGGCACACTTAGTGGGAGGCGTTTTCGACCTAGTGTCCTGGACGCCCAGGCGGCCGCTTGTAGCAGCAACCGCTCCGGGGGGGGGGGCTTCTCAGTCTTTACGTCCCTTAGGGGGCCAGAGGGTTGAGGGGGTTTTCCGGGAAGCCCCATGAAGAGCGCTGATTTTCTTCCACATGTAGGATTTTCAGTCAATGTTACGGAGAGCAATTACAGCGAAACTTTTTTTTTTTGGGGGGGGGGCTGCAAATTATAGTTCTGCCCCTGCGGCACATGACCATCGTACGCCGCCGCCCAACATACTAACATGACTAACCAACTGACCTCCCAACATACCACTATGATCCACAGACAAACTTTCTAGCCTACTACCATTACTTACAGAATGACCATTGAGCCTACTACTATGACCTACTTACTGATCTTTTAAAGTACAATCATGAGTTTCTATCCGACCATGTGGACACAGATATTTGGAGGACGCTTAGTGCCACTGTAATGTTAACATCGAACACCATTACTCGAGGATTAAGGATAATGGATATTACATAGAAACAATATTTTTTTCGCTTTAATAGCATTGAGTACCTAAATGCATCACACGCTAATTAAATGCATTGATACCTCATTCGTCAAGTTTTTTTGTTTTTTTTTGTGATGATCATTGTCATGAAAGTATTAAGGTCGTATTCTCCAGTGTAAAACAAGGTGATGATTAGATCCTGATGCACTATTGATAAAGATATCTGCGTGTACCGCCTCAGTGCATAGGCCAGAGATCGGGATCGACCAACCACGGGATCAGAAATACAAGGTCTCGATTCAGTTTGCTTACATCATGTCAAAATAGCGGGATGTTTTGACGCTTGGAGATGTTATTATTCTATACGAGAAAAAAATGTAAGAACTTGGTGACCCTCCTGAGAAGATTGAACGCTCTACTGTTTTAGATCTAGTAAATTAAACGTCTCGTCCGGCTAGTGTCAAATAAATTGGCCAATATAACTATCCAGAATATGCTGATAAAAAAAAGAAAATCAATAAGCCCGTATTTTCCAAATAATTCACCGCCATTCTTCCTTGCCCAAAATATATCCTAAGTTAAGATTGGGGAGAAATAAAAACATTCAAAGAAAATATGTGTCACACTTGAAGCTGTATTATAAATATAAAACAAATAGCAATCATTGACTCATGATCCCCTCATTTTTGTCATTCTTTTTAAGTGCATAAACCACCTTAGCGGATGAAAATATTTTATCGATTTAAACTTCAGAAAAATCATGAAATATGTTTAAAACTTAACCTAACGGGGAGATGATTATAATTATTAAAATCTTTTATCTGTTATGTAAAACTATATTACATAGAATATGAAAAGATGTTCGTTGAGAGCTCAAGCAACAATTAACGCGAGACTGGATGAGGTCTAAAACCTTTTTTTTAAACGTACTTATTAAAATTCTGAGATAGATCTGGGAAGTTTGTTATCAGGAGCATTAAAAACATTAAATGAAAAGAAAAAAACATGCTGGCCAATTTAATAAAAAAAAAATTGTATAAAACTAATACCTAATAATAGAAGTGACAAACAGGTAACCTCACTTCCAATGCGATGAGTTGATGTTGGGGAAAATGAAAATAATTTTCTTATAGTTTACCATAATTTTACCATAGGAAGACTTCTTTTTTTCTTTGCATGGCTAATAAGCAAAGTGAGTACTCAGATGGCTAGTGAGTCCTATTTAAGCCTTGAAAGCGTGTTCTCATGCAAGAGCTATTATGAGGATATTCTGCATTCACTTAACATAAGGTTTTTGATTTTTTATCTCTGAAAAATGTGCCCGTATAATCATCACACAGCCCGCGCAGGTTGAAAAACTTGGTAGAAAATACTATAAAGTAACTATAAGGGAATGTATGAAAAGTTCACAGTTAACAAACTTTCTAGGAAGTCTACATAGATGTAATCATTTGAAGAATTGCTTTTGTAATATTCATTAATATTAATTTCTTTAAAATTGATGACATAAACTTATTTTAAAGTTAAATTACATCATAGATCATAGATCGACAATCTCTTTGCCCAGAGAAAAATTTGAAAGCACCATTATGTAATAGTGCAAGTATGAATCAATACTGCAAATCAAGACATAAGTCCGTGGTCTCTGTAACATCTGACTTAAATTGCCTAAATGTCTTTACATATTAAACCTAGTCGGAAGTATACTTTAGTCATAACTAAATTAAAGAACTTTAAGTTTTCAAAGGATTTCCACATAATAGAAACTGTAGATTGTATTTAGCTAAGACTTCTCACACAATAAATAATCTTTAACTTTCTTCACTTCAACCCGTTCGTTTTTAATTCATTGATGCTTTTGTTGATTATAAGGTAATGAAGGCGAAATGATCTGATGCTTCACTTGTATTTGTTTTAAGAAATCCCGAAAACTTTTCAGATGGTAGCAGTAACTATTTTAAGGGGGCGTATTGGAGTAAATACAATTTTTTCTCTTACTCTCTATTCGAAAATAGCATTACAAATTTCTATATTGAAATTTCCCATTTTTGATGGGCTGCTGTTGTGTAATGAAAGTATGACCTCGACCTCGACCTAGAAGCACCACGAAAATAGCAAACGTTTAAAAGGCTTTTGTGGGCGGGCTGCAGAGAGTGGCAGAGACAACTAATAATTGTCTCCCTTCAAAAGTTGAACACAGGTTACAAAGTAATTGGTAATTCGAGATGTCCGTGGGCATATCTCCATAACGTATCGGTGCGATTGCTGGGTTATATCAAAATTTTACAGAGCTCACACCGTTTACCACACGAACAACTAGTGTTTTAGTGAGGTTTGTTTTTGTGTATTTTAGACGATCTTTGTTATCGTCATATCGGTACTATTTTCGCCTTTTGTATTGAACACGCAACAAACCTGCAGGAGTTTATTCCCAAGAGTTTTATCTCTCTTTGAGTATTGTTTATATATCCTCTAAATATGAACAAAATCTATCTATCTATCTATCTATCTATCTATCTATCTATCTATCTATCTATCTATCTATCTATCTATCTATCTATCTATCTATCTATCTATCTATCTATCTATCTACCTATCTANAAATAAATAAAATACTCCGTATCTTCTAAATGAGAATTTTTCATGTGGCAAATTAATTTTTGTCAAATAAATTCGGATTTAGTGCAAGTCTACACTCTAATATCGTAAATAACATGCGAGAAGTCATACAAAACGTCATTAAATAAATTGTAAATAATCAAATATTTCAATAGAACTTTTACTTATAGTTGCGCGTTTTGAGGTGATTTCACATTTTTTAAACACACCCCTCCCTCTCATCTCACATCGTCATAGATGCGTGACACCCTCCCCCCCTTTTTTTAGGAACATGACGTCATTTATGCGCGGCTCCTAATCCATTTAACTCCTCTCAGTCTTCCAGTGCCAAATAAAAAAAAAAATTGTCAACCGGTGAGGTCAGCACCTCATGCTCCCCTGTAGTGAATTACGTTTAAAAGAGAAAACAATTCCTTATCACATGAAAAAAAAAAGTTTTTAAAAAAATAGTATAGAGAGAGAGAGAGAGATGTAAATAACCACAATAGCGTAAAATTCCATACTAACTCCTAAGCATCTTCCTCGCCCTACAACACAACAAAGCGTATTTTTCCGCCAAGCACCCGAAACATAAAAAAATACATGCATAAATTTATCCGATATACTTTATATGAGAAAAAAATTGTTTAAATCAAAATAATATAGTAGATTATAATTAAACAAACAAGAATTGTAAATGTATACTTCGGTTCCGCTGAACAGAAATATACATTTATATGTTCATAAAGTAACCAAATGCCAACATACCCATGTGCCGCTAATTTATTCTGGGACACACTGGTGTCTGTCAACAAAATACATATTTTATAGACTTTGTCAAGGTTGATCTGATGTCCATCATTCTGACAAGATTTAATCCTCATAAGCAACTCTAAATGTAACTCTTACAACATATTTCTAGATTATACTTTTCTAGAAATCATTAGGCTAAATCCACGATCGCAATGAGCGCTCGATGCTAGAAATACAGCACAAATATCAAACAGGGTGGCAATGTCGCTGAATCATTCTTCATTCATGAAAAACTGAATCACCTCGTCGAAAGTCTGAATCAACCCACATTGTATTTTGTTCTTCGAGCACTAATCTTACATTACGATAGTGATACAAAGAATTCTCCACAATGTCTTCATAGCTTTTAAGAATACTTTGTATTTATAAACAGGGCACACAGTTATGTTTGTTCAAAATTAAAATTTGACATGTCGACTAACGCTTACAACTCAAATATTCACTTAAGTATCAAGTCACTTTCAAGAAATCGAGAGTCCACTTGCCAACTCAGACATTCAAAAAATTTGAGAACTGTATTTGTGTTTTCAGCCTGCAATCTCTGCAGACCAATGAACATTTCCTCCAAGGGGATGTCCTCTTAGGCTATTGATAATTCCTTTTACAAACTGGTGTGCCTTCCTAGTCATTAGATTTTTCGTTTGTGACAGCTTGCTTAATTTGGCAAGTTCTCCAAATACTTCATAAATGACACTAAGGAACAGTCCGAAACTGTGGGTCTCAGTCTCTGAGATCCTTTAAACTATGTTTATTGACTTGGTCATAATACAAACGTGCCTGCTCTTCACAGTATTCAGTCAGTGCTTGTATGTCATTTCTCTACAATGCTTGTGAAGCAAAGTGTCGTGAAAGCAATCTGATTTTCAGTGTCATCTAAAATAAAATCAGTTCTAGGTGTCCAGGAAAAACTGATTTGTTATTTCAAAACATTCCTTTCACCACATTGTCACCCCCCCCACACACACACACACACCACTCCCGTTGATTTGATTAAAATATCACACCGACTTGTTGGTGACATCAAAATCTTTTTTGTAAGTTGTCGGCGGCGAGTGATATCAAAATCTTTGTTCTGCTCCAAAGCTAGTAACCAATGTCAAATATTTTTTATTATTTTAAAGGGAGTGTTTGATATTTTTCTTGTATTATCGTTAGACGATTTAATTGAATGATGTTGCTAAAGTCTGTTTGCAGTGTGTGAGAGATGGAAGATAGATTCTGGACATTTATACTTGCTTTCTTAATTGAATTTTAACAAAGGATGTGACTGAGTTCCGGGTAGAATAAGAAATAAAGTCGCTACTAACTTTCATGACAAGGCGCAGAAATTCTAATTTTTTACCTACTGAAATTTTCTGCGCGGTAACTCAAAACTTAAAAGGTACAATGATGGGGATGGGACCTACGAACCAGACTACCTATATATAAACATGGATATCTATGCTTGCACGCCTTTAACAAATATTTGTTGTTGTTTTTTT
>MUZC01004410.1:188423-203871 GCA_002072015.1 Radix auricularia | reverse complement strand
GTGTCACCCCCCTAATGGTGTCACCCGGAGCGGCCCGCCCCCCCCCGCCCCCCTAGCGACGCCACTGAATCCATCCACCCATTTACGCATTCACACATCTGCCAACCATCTATTCATCCAAATATCCATCCATCCATCCATCCATCCATCTATCCACCCAACTATCTATCTATCCATTAACCCACACAAACCCATCCACCAATCCATCTATCCATCCATCCATTCATCATTTATCTATCTATTTATATAATATATGTCTGTCTGTCTACTAATCTATAATATATACCTATAAATCTACATTTTTTATATTTTATATTTTTTATAAATATATACCGTAGCAAAATCAAACTTTCTTTTAAAAAGTTATGCGCAATTAAGAGATAAATTCGTTTGAGAAAAACGTCATGGTATTAGGCTGGGAGTAAGTCTGTAAATTGTGATAATAGGTTGGAAGTAAGTCTGTAAATTGTGGTAATAGACTGGGAGTAAGTCTGTAAATTGTGGTAATAGGTTGGGAGTAAGTCTGTAAGTCTTGGTAATAGGTTGGGAGTAAGTCTGTAAGTCGTGGTAATAGGTTGGGAGTGAGTCTGTAAGTCCGGGTAATAGGTTGTAGAAAAGTCTGTAAGCCATGGTAGTAGGTTGGGAGGTGAGTAAGTCATGTTAGTAGGTTTGGAGTAAGTCTGTGTAAGTCATGACATCAGGTAATATAGTTTGGTCTGTAAATCTGGACGGATACCAGACAATAGTTAATGTCAACAAATTCTAATCAACGTTACCCTGTGTCTTGACATCCTCCAATTAATTTATTTAACAGATCTGTCAGACACTGTGAGATTTTTTTTTCTAAGTAATATATTTACATTTTATTTTTCTGTTTATTGATAATGAATTTTAATTGCCATACAACTACCAAATTTTGTTTAAAGATATCTTGAGAACCGGACTGCATAAAATACAGCAATAACGATTTATAATTATTTAACATATCAGATAGAATAGGAACGGGATAGAGGTTTTAAATAAAATACTAGATCCACAAACACATTGTGTAATCAAATAATAAATTAAAGCTTTATTAACTGACTATCACAAAAGTAGACTTTAGGCTAATGTCCTCGTCATTGCTGTCAGGTGTCGTTGCATAAGGTTTTGCCTTGCTCTCCGCTGTCAACTCGTTCACATAAAATGACACAAGTCTGGGTGAAACGATGTAATGTTTATTACGTCGAGGAACTGGCGAGTCCTCATAGGACAGCGCAAATAAAAGTTTATACCATTCTCAGTATACCATTCGTAAATATATCTACACAATCTCCCTGCCTCTCAGTACAGGTACGGCACAGCGTCAGGCCTCTTAACACATAAACTCAACATGTAAGCCCTTGGCTCAACTGACCGACCTGGGCGATGCTTCAGTCTCTCACTGAACACTGTCACTCGCTCCTATATACTCAACTGGTCTCGACTTGCCTTCGAATCAACTTTCTCCATTCCTCCGATCACACGCCCACGTGATCATAGTTCCCAAACAATCATCCCCGTGAACTCGTGTTCACTCAATCAAGATACATTCATCCACATTGATTCTCATTCCCATGACAATTACAATTAATTTCTATAAGTATTAAATTATATTCAAATTATATAAGACGTTCTTTATCATGAAAAAATAGCTACGTAAAGATAAAGAGAAGGAATAAAAATAGACACACACACAATACAATGACTCACAATATAAGATGCAAACTTCTATTATTCTAAAAATATCTTTGCAGTTTTAAAATAGACCAACAACTGTGTTTAAGTTATTAGCGTAATTGCCATTCAACTATTACTGCCCTTATTTTTATTATTTCAACTTGTTTGTATTCATTTTTACCTGTGTTGAAAATTTTTAAGTTATTAAACTTAAATATAATATTAATTTAGATTGCATAAGCAAATAAATTTATAATTTATATTGCATTAAAAACATTTTATTTTGTTTTCTATTTTATAAAACGATACACTCGAGAATCTTTTGCTCAATATATTTTTCACATCTTTCTTTTCATCATTTTTTACATTGCGTTTGTTCCCTTCACACCAACAATTTTTTTTAAAATACAGGAAGAGAAAATGACACTTCCTAACTTCCTGCAAAAAAATATATATCCTGTTTTTGAGACATAGATCTACGTCTTATTGGAAACCATTTAATTATCTACACAAATGATACGTTGCATGCACTTACTAGACATTAAAGATTTGCCGTAATCGTCTTCAAGCATTTCCCCTTAGTAAAAAAAAAGTTTCTTTTGGTAATTAAAATTCCATGTAAGTCTATTCATTTTTTATAAAAATTTTACATTAATCTATTTAATACATGTACTAAAATGTGTGATAATTTTAATCAATGTTAATTTATGATATAGTCTACTTATTATTTTGACGCAGTTTCCTCTAAGTTTTTTTCAAGAAAGATCACAAATAAAAAGTTTCTAAATAATGCCTACTTTTTTCAAGAATGTCAAACGTTGTCCAAGAAAAAGACACCATGAAATCCCGCTGTGATGAGTTCAGAATGATGGGTGTCAGAAAGGGCCGGTCATACTTGAAACCGTTGATACGACCTGCGGAGAAGTGCCTAACTCTGCAGCTCATCAACGGCATGGTAATCGAATTCACATCATTTTATCATAATTATTCCGCATGCACATACAGTCGGACCTCTCTAAATCGAAATTTCCTAATTCGAAAACCTCCCTATATCGAATCAATTGTTAGGTCCCGGCCAAATTCTGCGCCTATTACGCCATCTTCATTTACTCGAAAACTCCGTAAGTGAAATTTTTTTCCCCAGTCCGTTTGAGTTCGACTTAGAGATGTCCGACTGTATTATGTTTTTGAATTCTTTGCTTGACTGTTGTTTTTTTAAATATTCAATTCTTTTGTTGTTGTGAAATCTTGATTCTCCCCTCCCCCCCTAACTTTCTGATGCCCCCACCCATGATACTCGTAAACTTAAGTATACGATTGTCATTTGTGAAGTCAATTAAATTATTGATTGTTGATTGATCACATCACAGTGATCCACCTCTTACCTTGATTTATCTTGATCTTCAACAACATATTTCACTCTTCCACTGACGATCAAAGCCTTACCCACCACAACTAACAAGAACATACGTCGTGCTTTCTTAGTCACTCTATATGTTTTACACAAATTGATAAGAGCTTCTTTCGGAGTCACTGTAGCGTTACCAATAAACATCGACTGCGTGAAATACATTTGTACTGCAGATAGACCCTCTTTTACTTTTACCCTGTTTTATGTTCAATAACGCGCACTGAGTAATTAAGACTTGTGTTTTATCCCACACTCCCAACTCCTTATATATCTTTACTAACTCAAGGTAAAAAATAAAATTTAATATATATATATATATATATATATATAATTCGCAAAAAGCAAGCAAAAGACGAGTGCAGATAGCATGACGCTAGGCTTGGCCAATCACATTTTATGATTGGCAAGTTAGGGTAGTGAAGCGTGGCGGGCAGGTAGCTTACCGCAGTGCGCATGTCTCTGACCAAAAAATGCGTCGGTGCCCCCACCCTCTACGATGTTCACTTGTGTTATTCGGATTTCTCCGTGCTGTAGTTAGTGATCATTCTCCCCCTCCCCCAATTCTTCGGACTATCTATGAGCTAGTCTCGACTTATGTTACGCCGCGGGTTGGATCTAGTTTTAAAACACTTCTTTGAAATGCATTATTATCCACATCGTATCTATTGTTCACCAGTATTTAAATAAAATAAGTAATAATCATAAGTGTAATTTAAATCAATGGAGTGTTTCAAATAGGTTAATTTAATGTCCCTCTCATTTCCGATGGTTTACAGCTATAGCCCCACCCCATTCCGATAAAGGCCTAGAATTTCCCGGAAATACAATGACTATGGGTCCTCACAACCTACTTTGCCTTGCTTGTTGTAGTTTCCACCTGATCCTGATCTGTGCACAATATGAAACAACAACAAATAAAAATATTTTTTTAAAAGTTTTTAAGATACCACGTTTTGTGAACTAAAAAGAAGAAAATAAATTTTTTCTTGGGCTATGTTGGAACTTCCCTTCCCCTGGGCTGAGCCAGAACTGTTTTGTTGGATGCACATTGTGGACATTTTGTACATACACACTCTTACACACCAAAATATTTTCGAACTGAAAACGTCGGGCGCATTCGGCTGAAATTTGGTCTATTAATGCTATTACATTAAACTTTTCAGTTTCAAATTCCTCCACAGTCTATATATGATACGCCCCACGTTTTCAGTTCGAAAATATTTTGGTGTGTAAGAGTGTGTATGTACAAAATGTCCACAATGTGCATCCAACAAAACAGTTCTGGCTCAGCCCAGGGGAAGGGAAGTTCCAACATAGCCCAAGAAAAAATTTATTTTCTTCTTTTTAGTTCACAAAACGTGGTATCTTAAAAACTTTTTTTTTAAATTTTTTTATTTTATACTTTTTAGTTCAAATTTAATGTCTTTAAGACATGGGAAATAACTAAAAAAATGAAAATTCCCTGGTTATGTTACTTCCCTTGAAATTTTCATGTTAATGACGTCATACATCTTTATTTTTAGTATAATTACTATAATTAAGTAGAATTGAGTACTATAATTAATGAAATATTAAATTGTCATGTGAATCAAGTATGCATGCAAAATTTCATCAAAATTGGATGATCAGAAGTGGTTCAAAAAAGGAATTCAATTTTTGCCCCGGAAAGACAGACAAGAAAGCAAACTAAGAAAAACGTGGTAAAAATAAAGCCGAGTTTATGGAAGCTTTATTGTTTTCTTGATGATAGTTTTACCACAATAATTTACTTGTTGATATATTATTCAGACACCCAATGATAGAAAACATTTGGTACTATTGAAATTAAAAACTCTGCTGTATGAACACATCTACATTTATTTGAATTTTTTCTGTATCATCTAGATAGAAATTTAATATTCTAAAAAAAAATTTTGTTTGTTGTTTTTATTTTGTTGTTGTTTTTTTTTTTTCCCTTTTTTTTTTAAAGATCTGAAGAGGATTAACCTATACCCATATTTTTTTAATTTATTTTAGCTATTTAAAAATTAAAATAAAATCGCATGCTGATTTATTATATTTCATGGCTAGTCTGAAGTTCGACCAGATGGTAAGAAGGCAAAACACCTAACACACTTGAAGTTCGATACAACGGTTCTAGGAAGTGGACTTCTCAATGTGGCGGTAAAAGATGAGGACCCAAAAGCAGGGACTGGAAAAGAAAAGGTCCAAAAAGTATACACCACTGATATCATGTGTCCATATTTGTAGTATTTCACTTTGCCCGGCAGTTGATTTCATGTTTACGCTGAAGTAATTGACCATTTTAGATTTTTCATGGATAATCTATATCAATTAATTACTTAATTCTCGAACTGACACCGATTAAAGTTGATTGAGTTGCCTCAAAATTCTAATGTGGAATCAATTTTTGAAAAATTATTAGTCAAAAAGTTAAAAGTAAACATTATTTTTTTTTTTTTAATTTTAAAGTTTTTCTAATTCTTTGTAGACACTCCTTTAACAAATCAATTAGAAAACAAGGAGGAAAAGCAACAACAAAAATAATAATAGTTTTATCAATGCAAGCCTATTAACAGGAAATTTAAAATAAATATTTTGAACACTCTTATTTTTCTTTTATTCTCTATCCTTGTGTGTGCGTCGTTGTTTAATTATTATCTTATCTAAAACTAATCATTGTAGATATTTTACATCATACCGTTAGGTTAAAGATGAAACAAGATAATAGGTAAAACGGTTGTTGGTTAAAAAAAAAAAGATTTTACATCATTTGTGAATACAGTTAATGTAAAACGACATAAATAAGTCAATAGAGTTACAGTAATTTGACAAGAGAGACGATTAGTTTCAGCAACATTTTTATTATTATTGCTATATATGTTAAACATA
This sequence comes from Radix auricularia, assembly GCA_002072015.1. Taxonomy (NCBI): domain Eukaryota; kingdom Metazoa; phylum Mollusca; class Gastropoda; family Lymnaeidae; genus Radix; species Radix auricularia. The sequence goes on along the minus strand of MUZC01004410.1, from coordinate 197,870 downwards.
TACAGTTTAATATGCAGTTAAAGGGTGCAGTTTGGACGTCACAGCACAATTGATGCTTTACCTTTGGTACTTTATTATTGTTAAAGAACCAACAGAATTTTGAATATCCTTTCAAAATATGACACTGATTAATTTGTAATTACCGCAATATTTTATAAACAAAAACACAATTACGCAATTATAAACACCTTTCTGGTATTACTGTGAACAAATTAAACTTAGTAGTAAATGAGCTCTAAGCAAACAGAAAAATTACAATTTTAATAATGCAGGACACAATACTTGAAATAAATAATAATTTTCATGCGTCTACCATTTTAGGTAAGTTTGGAAAATGTTAAATAGTTTTACATACATTACTTTATATATTGTCTTGATAACGGTTGATAGATTTGTATCTAAGCCACTAGATTATAGGCATTGTCTAAACATTTAATACACTTAATTTTAAAGGATTAGTCGCAAAAATTTTATTTTATTTTCATTTTCCAAGAATAAACAACGCTAAAAAGAACTCTTATGAATGATAATTTTGGTCTTGAATATTAATGAGGACATTATCATTAGCAAGGAGCACAAACACATGGCCTTATAAACAATTTTTTTTTAATCAAGGGGAAATGTCTTAAGTTAGATATCTTACTATTTTTGTTGTAGTAAAATGATTTGTATCTTGGAATGGTTGAAGTTTTATTCCTAGTAACGGGGTCACCTGACCATTCAGTACACACAAGAAAAGCAAACCAATGATAATTTCTAACAGTAGATTTTTCAACTGTTAAAAATTTTATATTATTTGAAGGATCAATTAAAGTTAAAGAGTAAATTTAAACATCTTATCACACAGCAAAAAATATCTCCTTTTTTAAAAATTCACAACGTTTTTAAAAAAATAAAAAAGGTATTACAAATTATGTCATAGAAAAGTGAAATTGAGTTCATTTAAAATTTGTACAACAAACAATCATTCCATTATGCAAATAATACACTGAAGAAAGTTCAAAGCTGTAAAGAGCTTTGACAAAATAACATTGTGTCGTCTACAAATACACCTCTAATCAAGACGACATAATAAACAAATTACTCGAACTCTAACTGATACAGGGAACTCGATTTGTTTTTTTATGCTAGGGGCAATAACAAAGAAAATGTCAAGTATTTCACAGTTATCTCCACTAATGTGTTCATCTGACCAAGTCATTAGACTCCGTCAGCATAGATGGTTCGTAAATCAACTTTGTTGATATGAAAGTGCCATTTTACTCAGTCAACAGATATGTGTTGTGCATCATAATGTTCATAAACAATAATGGCATTAGACTTGGTCATTAGAGAGGGTTTGACTTTGAGGAAGATATGAAAGAGTTGAGGCTGCCCCAAGCGAATTTATAACAGTGATAGGACAACTCGATGATGGTATATGATAGCCAGAGTGATGAACTCTGGGTATGAGTTTGTGTCTTCTCCCTGTCACTAAGCGTTGTTCAAGGTTGCGTTCCAACTCATTTATGCTTCTTGATAGTATTATACCAAAAAAATTAATAATTGACGCCTTTCCTGTATGAAGCCGGGCAAACAAATTGCGCCTTAGCAACGTCTTTTTGTTCATGACTACCTACCTACCCTCGGCGGCCATGAAGAATGAGATCAACACATTAGTATTAACAAGAAATGTTAAAACTCTGAAAAATATTTTTGTTCTGTCTAGGAGCAAGGCCTACGTCTATACGTCTTTATTTTTGTTCTGTCTAGGAGCAAGGCCTACGTCTATACGTCTTTACGGTGAACTCTGAAAAGACATTATCCAGTAGAGTTGGCAAGCAAAATAACCATCTCTATTCGCAATATATATGCTATATTCGTGGCATACACGAAAAGGTTATGTCTTATTTTTTTTAAGTCCTTCAAATTCAAAGGATTTCTACAAATTTATTACAGAACACCATAATACACGAACTTTACAGCCGGTAATGCTTAGCTTATGGAAAGAGGAACATTTCAAACATGTTTTCATGAGCTTAAATTAAATCAGTGTAAATCATGCACAACGCTTTCTGACCATCGGTTGAAGTGCAGTTTGCACCTACAGCAAGAAACGTAGAAATGAAATTAAGACACGCGTGTCCAACATAAGAAAGTGCTTTTCAGCCTATCATCCACGTTTAGGATTGTCAAGCCACCAAGAATACTGAAAACTTTATTCAATTCTAATTGTATGTTGTCATAAGAACTTATTTAATTACTATAATTCAGTTATCGAACATGAAACAATAAAATGGTATAAAAGTTATATCATTTGATTATGTTAATACTGTTTGTTATCGTGGCAAGGTACACCGATGGAATAAAGTGATACATAAACAGGGTCACTATGATAAATAGTAGGCGCGAATTCAAAGTATATTAAATCTCCTGTAATAGATATGACACAAAGCCATTTGCCAAGCACGTCTTAGGACGAAGAAATTATGTCTAGAATTTTAACGTGATGATTTTATTAATTGTACAGTGATAAGATTAATGTCACACAGAGGCTATCAATAACAAGCTATAGCTTCTTTATGTTGTGTTAAAACATTGTTTCATTCGGCCAATGAAAATTCAAGTAAGTTTTTAAGCCAGTGGTAGACAAATATTATAAACTAGATTGTGCCGGGGCGCCGTGGCGCCTGCGGCGCCCCCTTTTTTTTGGGCGCCTACGGCGCCAATCTTTTTTCAAAGGACCAACTAACTTGTCCTTTTTTGATAAATACGAAATATTAAACTTTCTGAAATGTACGCAAAGTGTTTAATAATAATAGGGGTTGTATTTTGCGCACCTATGCACACCAAACAATGACGTCATCATATTAAATATTTTTACAGCGCTCATCAACTCACTATTTTTCAACTAAACTGCTGTAGACTGTCGTACATCGCTCCTCAGCTTTACAGATCCAGTGAGTGACTTGGACTATTATATTATTTATAGCAAAATTAAGACTGCCCCAGACAACGCTAATCTGTTATGTAAGGAGAACCTAGTAGGTATAAGAATAAATGTTTGTTTATTACATACTTAAATCGTTTTATTTGCATCTTGCCGGCATGTCTGATCTTTCTTTTCACAATTCAAATAAAATGACATTTACACTACCGTCCTTCATATTTTTTAATAGAAGAAGCGATTCATAAATTTGGCTACAAAAAAATGTATATTATATTATATACAAGTTTTATTTGCTACTTTGGAATATTTAAAAATGTAAAATAAACTTTAAAAAATTGTAAATAAATCTAAGGCTGAGTTAAAATTTAAGGCCAGTTTTCTTTAAATATAAAAAAAAAATTAAAGATATCTCCTTTTCAAATAAAATTCGGAAATTCCCTTTAAAAATGTTTAAATAATTAATCTGTTTGTACATTTACTTATAGGCACCTAAAACATCTAATAAAAAATAATATCTTTGGTTTCAATGAATAAATAACCAAGAATATTTCAGAGGCACTGACTTTTTCTCACCCACATTAATGCCTAGTACTGTATCCAAAAGATTCTGGTGACATTTGTTGAGCATTGGTCGAACCGAATGTCAGATAAATTACATTTAAACGGAAAAGTGAACGATTTTGAATGACAATTTTACACGAATTTTTTCAGAAGAACCTTAGATAGAATGTAAATTCATATTTTTTAATGTCAATATTGGCTTTAATTAATTGCATCTTCGCGTGTGAAGGAACAACTCACTGACTAATTCCATTTGAAGTTATTTCATCCGGATATCAAGCCTCTGCTCTGGCTATCCAAAGAAAACAGTCCAACGGCCAGGCCACAACCAGAGCATTGAGTCCGCTCATCGGCTAAGTGGAGAGACTCGTCTGACATCAGGGAGCATGTGTCGGCCGAGCGTCCAGTGTCCAGCGATGCACAGTAAGCACTGTCCATGGATGCGAGGCCCTCGCTTCTCTCACTGGACTGACTGGGCATGCAGCACCTCGTCCTCTGAGGTGGCAAGTTTTGGGTGCACGAGGTGATCAGAAGCTTCCTCGAATTTCGCTGGAGTTCATCCAGAAAACTCTTGTTTGACGAGCCATAAAGCTCCGTCTCGTTTAGTCTGAGGAAGATTGGTTCATCCGGCGGGCGTAGTGGGGCCCACTGTATCGGAGGGTCTGCGGGGTAAACGCAGTCCATGCCGAACATGTCTCCTCTTCGCCCAACAGCCGTCTGCTTTCTCTTGAGGGCATCGGAGTTTTTCATGAGATTTTCGCATCGTTTTCCAGATCGCAATGAACTTGTGCGCGTGGTCCCACCAAGTGGCTCAAACTGGTGTGAACCCTCAGTTGAATTGGAGATATCGGGCGATGACTGGGTGCTTTCCACTGACATAGAAATTCCGCGGTGATTGTTGTCTTTGACGGAAGATTCTACCGAAGATAAAGGTGTTTTATGTAAAAGCTCCTCTGAGAGCCCAGGTACTGGTCCATTGGTTCCGAGGACGTATGGACCTTTAGACACGGGATAATGGGCGCAAACTTGCGCAAAGTTTTCACCGAAGCTTGAAGACGTTTCAAATCGTGAGTACCTCTTGCTTGCGCGCATAGGATTCTCGCCTGAAGTCTGTCTCCTGAAGTTGTCTAGAGACGAGTTGCCACAGAGCGTCTGTTCGGAGCCATTGTCGTGTGATTTCATAACGGTGCCAAACTCTTGCCCTCTGTTGAAGTAAATGTTTGAATTTCGAAGAAAAAATAAAACGGTTTCAATTTAATTACATAAACAAGGGACATAAAACGTTTTTAAAAAGATATAATATGACTATTATTTCAAAATTTGCTGCTATCATCAGCCATCACAATTTGTGAAAACGCTTCTTTTACAATACCTCATTACTGTCGAAGAACTCAAGCTGAACATGATCATGAAATAACTTACCAGTATTTCATGTTTATCAATGCTTGATATTAAGATATAAAAAGTCAGAAACGCTACCAATGAACAATTACTAAAGGCCCATAAAAATAATTTGTTGATAGTATTGTTATATCAAGCAGTGTAGCTAGGGGAGGGAACCCAATCTCACCATTATCCGCGAAAAAAATTGTGTGAAATTTCCTCCAGTCCATAAAAGAAATCTATAGTATATAATAAGACGTTTGATAAATGTTCCTTTTATAGATAGAAATAGCTAAAATTAAACTCTAAATGAAAGCTCTTTAAGTACACCACTTACTGCTGACCACTGCTGTCATTCCTGTAATAGTCGGCACTGACCTCCATGGAAAGGTCAATGTATGAGCAGGTGGCCTCCAGCAGTGATTCAATCTTCTTCTTGAGCTGTGTGAATGAAGGTCTGTCATCAAGACAAGGATGCCAGCAGCTCAGCATTATTTTATAGCTGTGAGAAACAAATAACAATGAATGCCATCGAGCACAGATACACTGAATTTTTCAAGTAGAAATCAACAAGAGTTTTGTTTGGAGGGAAAAACTGACAGAAAGGTGGAAATAGACAGCCATCTATACATTGTTTTATGTAATAGACCGTTTGTATGGTATGACGTATATCATAAAGGGGTGTACTTGAATGTGAAGAATTTCTGTATAGTTTCTGTGCAAATATTTTAATATAAAACGTATTAATTGTAGGCACACTTTTGACATAGCTATTCTGAAATGGCTTACAATGTGTCATTTTAATAACGAGATTTGAAAACTCTTTCAAGTTGCATGCGTGTTGTGAGTTTGCCATCCCTGAGATATACTCAATAGCCATTAATAGGACCAAAAATAAAGCTAAAGTTTTTTTTAATGTACCTTGTTAATTGTCTTTAATATAGAATCATTATCAATTTGAACATTTTTTTTATCTGCTCTAGTATCTTTTTTAAAATATTAAGCCAAGAGGGAGACCTACATGTCATGTGAGCAGTTGTTTGGCTTCTCAAGTCTGTACCCTTCACTCAGCAAACGGAAGAGGTCACTGTTGGGCACTCCCGGGTATGGACATCCTCCGAGGGTCACGATCTCCCATAATAAAATTCCATAAGACCACCTACCGGACAATACATATAATGCAGGTTTAACATACATTTACCAAATTTTGAGTGGAGGGAATGGAAGTATTAGATTTAGGACTATCAATAAGAACTACCGATGGGTAGAATGTTGTTGCTTTACTTTCCACAATGTCTTGGTAAACACCGCCTCGGTTAATTTAAAAGTTTTCCATATAACATTTTCTGCAAAATCAACGTACACGTCACTCTTGATAGTGAAGACCTGGTCGAAGATGGCCTCGATCGGCATCCATTTGAAGGGCAGCTTCCTCGCCGACGTCGGTTGGTAAGCGTTGGTCTCGTACACGTCACGAGAGAGACCAAAGTCCGATATCTTCACCATCTTCGGGGAGGCCATGAGAATGTTGCGTGACGCCAGGTCTCGGTGGATGAATCGGTTTTGATTTAGATATTCCTAATATTAGAAAATGTGTTATTGTGATGACATAAATCAAATAAAATAAAGACACTTGTTTTGTCTAAAACAATACTTCATTATCAATCATATACTATGATAATGTGTTTATGTGTGTTTATAATATACCTAGAAATTAATTTTTTTTAAAACACGTTATCAATTTCATAGTGCAAGAAAAGTATGTATTATCCAATAATTAATGGACGACAAGCAGCTAAAAATAGCGGGATATTTTATTATAAAGACAAAGTCCCACTTGGCACAACTTCGCTTCACCACTGGTTAAATAAATGATCTTTCAAATTTCTTTAACGCCAATGTAGACCAAAAAAAAAAAAAAGAAGAAGAAGCGACCTAAAATAAATTATAAACTGAAATATTCCACTTTATCCCCATATCTCTTCATTAAATTTTAGTGCAACAGTTTACCATAACGTTTACTTTTCTACATGTTGGCCTTCACTGACAATCTCAATGAAAATCACCCAAGGAATTTTTTTTTACAGATATGCGACACTTATCAATAAAATCTTTTTTGGCCTACATATATTTTCTTTTTCTGCCCCGAAGTTGCATCTACTAATGCACTCAAATATGTTTGAAGATTTAGAAATGTTGGTCAAAATCCTGAATTAGGTAGATTGCCTCATTCCTTAAGAAGTCGTGACGTTTGTTCTTACCATGCCCTGGGCGATCTGTCTTGCGTACGATAAAAGTGTCGTTTGGGACAGAGCATCCGGCTGCGCCTGGTCCTCAAAACCTGTCATGGAGACATTAAGTTTTATTGTATCACGTGCTTGTTAGGTAATCTGGGTCATTACGGGTACAAACGAAAGGGCGTAGCCTCCATTAGACACGCTTGCCTCGACCAGGGCCGAAGGCGAGGGGTTTAGGGGCCCCCATTAATAAATATTTATGTAATTGGAACCTTTGTTTTAAAAAAATCATCCTCAATATTTCGTTAGAAAAGTAATAGACAAGAAAATTTAAAATATTTTAAAAGTTATAAAAAGGATTGACACCCCAGGAAAAAAAGTGTGTATGTATCACAGTGACATAGAGGAATATTCGTGAGATTGATTGGAGGAACGGAACCACCAATAGAATCCATCGACATATAAGATCAAGATGAATTTATCTCAAACATAAGTTATGATGGCAAAATTTAAAGAATTTTTAAAATATGCAGTGAATTGGATCGTACTTATTTGTTGTGAGGGGTTAGCCTGTGATTTTAATTGGTAGTGACATCCTTTTTAAGCTCTAATTATTTCGCACTAAAGGGAAAAAATGAATTATATTTTATTTTATTTTTATATTTTTTCCCTTATACTGAAGCAGTCTGTTTACATAATAAGATCCAATAAAGGGCTCTATGTAAATATCTTTTCAAAATCCAAAGACTATTTTTTCCAAACTGATACTATGTCTGTATGTTTTTGTAGTTTTACAATAAACGGCTATCAAAAGATGTTTATCCACTGAAAAATTTGTTGCCGGTTTTCTAAAATCTAAAACCAAAGGAGATTAGTAAGCTTATCTGACCTCTGAAGTTAATTAGTTCATGTTTGAAAACATTTGTTACAGTTGGGCGGTCAACGGCATGTGGCTCTTCTATGGAAGGGACGTGGCGTATTTTCTTTTATATTAAAACTCTGAACTGTCGATAATCCATCCATCCTTCTGCCTCCAGAATATTTCTTTCGCATTTATACTGAGCTATTTCCTTACAAGTTTGCCAAGTCGTTCACTTATTTACATCTATTTTATTAGTGTGATAAAAAAATTGTTTGCTTTTTTCTTGTTATTTTTATTTTTTTTAAATATATTTATTTATCAAATGTCCAAAACATTTTCAATAAATAACATACAAATACATTTTTTTAAATTTCATACAAAAAACATTGCAACAAACTGGCCTAGCTAGGAATTTGTAGGGGTTTGGGGGGCCCGGGGGAGGGCTTAACCTCATTTGAGGCCCCACATACATGACGGTGGCGTAATATTAAATGTAAAAAAATCGGACACTAATTTTAGGCCCACTCAGGTGGAGGCCCGTGGGGGTTTTCGAATTTAACCCCCCTCCCATAGCTACGCCACTGGAAACAAGGAAACAAACAAACAAACTTACGTACAGTTTTTCACTGAAGTGTCATTGACTGCACTGCCCTTGGCACTGTTGTTTGCTGAATTAACATTGATGCTGAGGCTACTGGACATACTGATGCAAGCAGTGTAATGAACCTATTGAAATCACCAAATTAACACATAAACTGTAGGGAATTAAGCAAAATTTAAACAATATTTAATATTATTTTCATCTGTTTTAGTGGAAATTCTTCCACTCATTTTTTTATTTTACACATTTTTAAACTTAAATTAGACTAAAGCTACAAAAGTTACTTTTCCTGGTTTGGAATTAATTTCATTCTAAATGTGTTATTTCATGTTGAAAGAATTAATAGAAATCATAGTATAAAGAAAATATTTGTTTTTAAGGTAATTAAAATGCGATTCCGTGATAATTATGTCACATGATACGCAAGGAAAATATGCTGTCAGACTTTTTTGAAAAATGTTGTGTATAAATTAAGAGAGCTTTGTATAACTCAACTAAAAAGTTTATGAATATAGGGTAGAGTTCACCTTCGCTCTGTGCTGACGTAGGTAGTTGCGCAGATCCCCTAGGGGGCAGTAATCCATAATGATACATGGTCTAGTCGAGTTGGTGACGCAGGCAATGATGCTCACAATGTTGGGATGGTGACCCAACGCCTTCATGGCACTTATTTCCAGAAGAAGAAATCGTCTTTCCTCAGGCGTTGCGTGCTCTAATTAAAAAAAAAAATACGACAATCACATTTCCCAGGTGTAATGCATCATCTTTATAGACACTTTTGAGAATCTCTCTCAGTAACAAAAATCAAAATGTCTTATGCTTTAACCAAGATTTTAATATTAAGTGATGAGATTAATTTATTAAAGTTTTCCAT
>MUZC01004410.1:97118-188321 GCA_002072015.1 Radix auricularia | reverse complement strand
GGGGGGGGGGGGACAAAGCATCGCTAAGATACCTCATTTGCCTCATTTCAAAGTTGGCGTTTTAGCTACTTACAATTTATTAACATTATAGATCTACTCAGAAAATGTTCATGATGCTGTTTATATTTTATAACATAACTTTAAAAATTTAACAAGTGATTGTGCTGGAATTCCCCTTCTAAACACTTGCTGTCACTTAAAATTTTTCGATGCCTTAATTTAGGAACCCTCAACATTGCTAAAGCTAAGACGATTTTACCTTTTAGCATTTTGACCGCAACGGTTTTTGTGGCAGAGCCGACCTTGCTCTGGTAAGTACCACTTGGCGTAAATTCTGCCTTCATCACCTTCCCAAACGCTCCCTCCCCAAGGACTATGGTTAATTTGAGGCAGCTGTAGTCTACCTCATACTCATCAGTGTTTATGAGGGGCTCTGTCTCCACAGGAACTTTAGACACGGTGTACTCGTAAAACGGGTTGATGGTCTGAATCAGAGAAAAGAATTCCCGAAAATTACTTCAATGTTGAAAGTGTGCAGCAAAATGTTTGGGTTTGGGGTTGATTGGACTCGTCGAGCGTTGAGGTCAGCTTATCTTAGAAAAGAAATTAACTCTTTTTTTTTGTGGTTACAGAGTGAATTGCTATGGAGAGACCATTTCATTTACCTCCTTGTCTCAACAAGCCTCGTGGGTATGAAGATTCAAAATAGCGCTTAGTTCGGTTAACTAGCGAACGAAACGATAACTTTACTGTACCATCGCGTACGTCAGATTGTATTTTGAGTTTATCTATGGTATTAAATGTGACATTTTTTAAGAGAGACATTCATTCGTTAGGACGTATACTTTGAACCGTGTCATACAAATAGGCTTGGTGATATGGATCAAATAACAATTATTGGCAAGAACTAAAATTCAGATCAGTTAAACTAACATACATTATTTTGGAAAACTTTTGAATAAGCTAGATTACCATTAATATGAGAGTGCTAGTTTAGTCCAAGGCATATTAGCATTGCAAGTCGAGACTAGAAAAGTTTTATTCGTCATGTCTTAGATTCGTCCCAAATCACCAATGCCTGGTAGTTTGTTCTTTTTACAGCATAAGATCAGAGCCATCTTTACACCATTTTAAGCCCGCGGCCAAAGAAATAGTGTTGGGCCCCTGGGCAAAACAAGAGTGCCCCCTCCCGGCAGGAATATATATATATATATATATAAGCATCCCCATGGAGCCCCCATGCTCAACGGGCCTTTGCGATAAGACGGCCCTGCATAAGATATTAATTCTCTCCCACTATCACAATATCGTTATCTGGTCTACACTAGAGCACCGGTTTCTATTAATATCTTTTTAAATTTAAGTTTTTGTTTACCTCATCGGTATTTTATTTAAAATATTTAAATAAACAAAGTAATTTTATTAATAAGAACAAACTAAATATTTTAAAAAGTAAAGATTGCTGAATCTTTTCAAGGTTTTATATATTCCTTCATGGTTATAAAAACTTACTTCAAAATTAAATTAAAGTATATATAAAAAATCAAATTAATTATTTCAATCAGTTGCAGTGTAATCTAGCAGATTTATATTAAAAGTATTAATATTTAGCCACATTATAAAAAATATCATTCACTATCCACTGAAGTCCACTGTCAGGATATAAGCGGGCGCATTGGTTTAAATGTTAGAACCGCCATGGCGTCAGCTGACGATGAAGACGCCATTAATTTTAATTTTACAAATTTTTTGTGAGGTTGCCAACATGTCCGTCTGTTTTCTGATCTGGTTCTTTCTGCATGCTTGTTTCACGTTCTTTAACCGCTCTTTGACTCCTACTACACAAAATTTTATCTTAGTATTTTTCAAATGTGATTTTTTTTTTAATTTAAATATGTTTTTAAAAAAAGCTTTATACCTAATAAAACTTTCTCTATCCCCATTTGGTAGATTACACGAATATATTTTTTCATGACAATGAAAAAGATTTTTTACATAACGTTAAATGATTAAAGTGAAATCCTGATTCTTTTAATTATCGAATTCACTGATAGATTCTATACTTTTATCGTTGCACTTCGAAATTCTATTTTTTTTAATTTATGCTGAAAACTTAGACCTACCTCCCGTCTTGCATTTTGCATACCGATAAACAATCGGGAATGTTTCTTAAGTTTGATGTAATAAAATACGCATATACTGATGGCGGCCACAGCTAGAGTTGCTGGGATGATCGTGGCAAAGTAGAGATTCTCTGTGGGCCTCGCAACAACTTCTGTAAAGAAAAAAAAACAAGTCAAAATGGCTTTAGCAACTGTAGCTTCATGAAGTTAGGAGTTTATTTTACATATATATTTTATTGATAAAAGATAGTTTTCCAACATGTACTCCAATGATCTCTTTAAAAAAAAAATACAAGAACCTTATTTTTTCTGATATTAAGAATGCAAACTGAGTTAATGTAATAAAGCGATATGTTACTCTATGTCTTCATTGTGTTTTAATAGTTCAGATATGTCACATTTCAAGAGAGAAAACTGACCAGAATGATTAACCTCGGCATCCACAAGATGAGAATAGCCAGGCCCTGGAAGTAAACAGGATGGAATTTATGTACATTATGTATAGCTCGACAACGCTTTCATCTTTAAAACAACAAAGTTAATGTTTGCAACGTATTTCCCTTTAATCATGCATGTAAATATGCCTTCCGCCGATGACCTTCCCAACCCTAAATTTTTTTTAAATACTCAAACTAATCATTTCCATACTTTAAAACGAATTATGGACACTTCGACCCCGGACGATTCGACCCCGGAACGGTTCGACCCTGCCAGTTCGACCCCAGGACGATTCGACCCCAGGACGTTTCGACCCCGGTCGGTTCGACCCCGGACGGTTCGACCCCGGACGATTCGACCCCGGGTGATTCGACCCCGGACAGTTCGACCCCAGGACGTTTCGACCCTAGGGTGTTTCGACCCCGGACGATTCGACCCCTTTCTTTTAAAGGCGTGAAATGTTTGGGTTTTTAAAAATTCATTTTTAATTATTTTTTAATTAAAAATAAAAATTTTAAGTTTAATATTATCTCTTTAAAAATAAAAATAGTATNGTTATATGAATATTAATGTTTTAGCCAGTGTAAACGTTCATGTTGCTAATATTTGATTAGGCTATATATATATACTGATTACCAGTCAACATTCAAAACGAAATCATGATTGTGATCAATACGCTATTTGTCTGGGGTAGACCTTTACAAAGGACACTCTGACCACAAACCAGTTTCATTGTCCGATTACATCGTGACTTTGATTGGGGTGGAGAGATCAAAGAGAAGTTGGCCGGCACATAATGGTATGTTACGAAGACCAGACTAAGTGACGACCACAGGACATTGTGTGCTGGCGAGAGTTATGGGAAAGGTAAATATAGGGAGTGTGGGGGATTAGAATGTACGTACCTTTTTCTGACCACATGGCCATTTTATTGTCCGATTACATAGGGGGGTGGGATTGGGATGGACTTGGATAGGCTTGGACGAACTTTTCTACCGTCTCATTTAGGGGTATTATAAAAGAGGAACATTAGTTGCTCAACATCAGTTTCAGTTTCTCAGAAATTTACGTGTGTGAAAATGGAAAATACTTTGGAATATGGATTGACGAAACGAGGGAGAAAATCCTTGATTCTTGCTAACTATGAATTCACAACGCATGTCAACTTTTTGTAAGTGTTTATACCTTTTTTCAATTTTCCTATTAGAAAATAAATGTTCAAAATAATATTTCCTACTGTTTTAAAATATTTTAGACTTTAATATATTTTACTATTTTAAATAATTTATTAAAAATAGCTTCTCATTCTATTTTTAATTTTTAAGAGATATTAATATAAAACTATATTATTTGTTCAATCCTCAAACTATAATTAAATAAACGTTAAAAATAACGATTTCATACCGTTTTTATTTTTAAAGAGACAATATTAAACTTAAAATATTTATTTTTAATTAAAAAAGAATTAAAAATGAATTTTTAAAAACCCAAACATTTCACGCCTTAAAAAGAAAGGGGTCAAATCGTCCGGGGTCGAAACACCCTAGGGTCGAAACGTCCTGGGGTCGAATCGTCCTGGGGTCGAACTGTCCGGGGTCGAATCGCCCGGGGTCGAATCGTCCGGGGTCGAACCGTCCGGGGTCGAAACAACCAGGGTCGAAACGTCCTGGGGTCGAATCGTCCTGGGGTCGAACTGGCAGGGTCGAACAGTCCGGGGTCGAATCGTCCGGGGTCGAAGTGTCCGACTACCCTTTAAAACATAGATCAACCTATGTATTGTATTGGTGCAATAGGTGTATAATTATTACAAATGAATAATTAGATCTAAAGCATAATTTATGTCTCTTTATTTTGTTTTACCCAAAATTGTTTTTAAGACGTCAAAATATGTGCTTACCTGTAGTAAATGTCACCAATGCCTTCTCACCTGTACCTGCCTTAGATTCTGCTGCCAGGTAAACCATATACTCTGCCCCCCAAATAACGTTCGTCATTGTCCAAGACATTAATCTCTGGGGATGATAATCATAAATGTTGAGATTAGCAACAGAGTGTACAGTGGAGTGGAAAGGTGACGTGGAGTGTACAGTGAAGTGGAAAGGTGATGAGGAGTGTACAGTGGAGTGGAAAGTTGATGAGGAGTGTACAGTGGAGTGGAAAGGTGGTGAAGAGTGGATGCTATACTGGGGGGGGGGTATTTACAAAATATTACAACTGACACAAATTATTTTTAATTTATTGCAAAGCAGTTTGTTTTCGTGAAAAGTTAGGGAGCATTTAACAAAGTTGTGTTTCTCTTTAAATGGTTCAAATTATTAAACAAAATTGAATTCTATGAATTTAGTATTTTGCTCTCTGTAGAATATGATGTATTCTAGTATAATAAATTATTTTATTTCGTGGTTTTAAAATACTAATTGATACCAATATAGCACTAGAATGAAAAAAAAGTACATTAAGTAAGAGGACTATGCTTTGAGATTTTTCAGTCAAAAATAAATCCATCAGGACAAAAACAGTGTGAGCTCAACAAAATGCCATATATCTAAAATAGCCTTTAATCAACAAGCTCGATGTATATTGGAGGATTAGATGCTAACGTAACCTCGTGGAGACGAGACAGTGCAAGCCATCGAGTCGTTGAATAAAAGATTCGATTTTGCGATACGCATTATTTTAACGCATTGTTGACTGTGTGATAAGGCGGGGAACTCTTTACAGGCTAACGTAGTCTTCATTTGCAAGGATTCGGATGATAGCTTTAATTACAAGAATTAGAGAAGATTCATTTCTACATATCTATTGTTTACGCGGAAGTCTCCTGAAGTATACAAAAGTATACAGATTAATGTTATATGAATATTAATGTTTTAGCCAGTGTAAACGTTCATGTTGCTAATATTTGATTAGGCTAAATTATTTGAATTTCCACTTCAAAAAAACTTTGTTGATAATATGCTAACACCAATTTTCACGAGAAAAGCCACTTTGATTGTAATCATTACATTGAAGGTTAGTGTCACTCTCAGGTGGAAATAATAAGCGATTTGAAGTGAAGCTACTTGGCAAACCTTTATCAACATTAAAAGCTTTAATAAAACTGCAAGTCTAGAAATAAACGTTGGATAAGCCTGCGATGCAATAATTTTCTGTACCGAGCTTCTGTGATATTCTAGGTTTTTATTGTTTTTTTAAATACGTATTAAACCGTTGTCAAGTAATGAAAATATCTAATGCCATTGAGAATAATATGACACCTAAATTGCAGCGTCGGAAATAAAACATTACACCCTTCATTTTTCCCGTCCCCCAAAACCTTGAAGAAGTTGTCATACATTTGGTAACAAAGTGGACCATTTATAAGTGCCGAGGTTTTGTCAGTCATCTTGCGGTATTCTTTTAGCTATTGTAGCCACGACCATCTGCGCACACATAGGCAAAACCAGTCTCAGCAACCCTCGGATGACTAGAGTGGTTCTCGTCGATCCGACGGACGAACAACAACACATAGCCATGAAAGTATTTGATCTATTACTGTAGACATTGAAAAATCACTATTTTTAACAATTTTAAATCAAATCTTATCCTGTCGAAATGTTTTAGCGCCTCCTGCTATATTTTCTATGTCATTATTCTTCAATTCAACAACGTTCAGGGATGATGGGCTGTTTATTTTATCCCCATTGAAACTGTCATCATGTCAATGTGTTCAGGTGAGGAAGTGTCAAGGTGTTCAGGTAAGTAAGTGTCCAGGTGTTCAGGCCAGGAAGTGTTCGCGTGATCAATTGTTCAGCGTGTATCGCCAGGCTCAATTTCCCCCTTTTTCTGTCAGGTCACTCGCCGCGCTTATTTATCCGGATGTTCTGTGTCAAATCGTCAACATCTTGTCGTGTCACGTGACCTGTCAGCGAACGAGTTCCCTATCTGACGTTAGGCTCGGTAAACGAGAAAATGTCGTGTGAGCCGATCAGGAACGCAAGAGTCTGATGACAAAAGGGACGGAAAAAAGAGGGGGAGGGGGAGTGTTTGGAAAGAGAGCTAACCAAGGGAGATCATTTTTAAATTGCCACTTTTTAAAACTTAACTCTGAAACATTAAAAATGTATCTAAGTTTTTTAATATTTATATTTATATAATGTTCGCAGTCAGGAACAAAATATTTTATAAGAAGTAGACCATAATTTAAAACGTAAAAAAATTAATTACGCAAACTGTCCTTTTAAAAGGGATGTTCAGACAGCCCGGCGTTTGCTTACATTGTCGTAAAACCAGTTAAGTCGGCCACCTGCTGTATTTAACGAGTTACTTTTGTATTTGATCCATACAGTGGGTCATGGCAACTCTTTTCGTGCCTACAATGTGCACATTGAAATAAGATTTCCATAAAAGTAGAAAATGTTACAGCTATTTGAAATTACTTTTTAATGACTAGCCATTAAAAGCATTTTTTTTTAAATTATTTCGAAGGAAACTATGTGGAAAATAAGATTTTATTAAAAGTGTATCTGTGGTAAATTCACGGTTATAAATAATATTTTAGTTTTTAACATGTAGTTGTCAAAATTGGTCGCAATCTTCAAATTCGTATCTCCACGCTGTCGACATAGACCTCGATTGTTCGCAGAGTCTCGCTCGCTGAAAAGCTCGACGGAACTGGCTTTTGTCACTGCAGTATGTGCCAGTTCAGGCGGGTCAAAGCTTTCATGTGGTCCTCGAGCTGGGAACAGTTGCATGCGTTCCCTGTGTTTTGGTATGGGGAATGAATTTTCTGTTCGTGGACTCCATCCATGAAGGATGGTCTTTTCAGTCGTTTCCTCTTAACCCAGAGATCTTGTAATTGATAGCAGGGTTCGTCATGCTCCAACCTACGGTATCGCTCTACCGTGGTCATGATTGCTTTTTCCCGCCTTATTGCCAGGGGTTCCACAATTGACTCAATTTCTAATGCGGCGGTGGGTGTGGTACGATGCGCACCACCTATGAACCGTAGAGCTTGGTTCTCTATTCGGTCCAGTCCTTCTAGAGCCGTACGGCTCGCAAAGGCTTGGACCGGGAGGCTGTAGTTAATGGCACCTCTCACACTACCGAGATAAAGAGCCCTCAGTGGTCTTGCATCTGCACCCCAACTCGTGATAGCTAACTTTTTCACCAGGGACAGTTTTGCTGTGGCTTTGGCACATAATTCACGCACATGGTTTTACATCTGGAGCTTCTGGTCCCGCTTGATTCCTAAGTACGTGGGCGTCCGATCCCAATTTAACCTTTTTCCTCAGATCTGAAGCATCACTTCGTGCTTCAGTGCATTTCGCCCATTAGTGAAAATGGAATGGACCGTCTTTTCCGTATTGATTACTAGGCGCCAACGGTTGGCGTATTCCTCAATGCTATTCAGATCGTTCTTCAGCCGGGTCTGCAGTATTGCAACGTCCTTTCCTGAACTCCATATTACCAAATCATCCGCAAACATGGCATTCTGTGACACTAAAATGCCTTGTAGGTCGTAGACGTTGGCTAGGAATAGTGTTCAGCTGAGCTCTGAACCCTGTGGGAGTTCGTCTTCCAGTCGTGCTTCGTTGGAGAGCTGTTTACCTAATCGTGTTTTAATCGTTCGGTTCGTGAGGAACGATTTAATTCAGTCGTACATATTAGCAGTGACACCTAACTGCTGTAGTTAGTAAAGTAGACCTCCACGCCACACCTTATCGTATGCCTGCTTCAGATCGAAGAAAACTGCAACCGTGTGGTTCTTCAACTGGAGTTCGTTTGTGATCGTCTGAATAAAACGGAGTGCCTGGTTCATCGGGTTTCGTCCCTTGTGGAACCCACTCTGAGCCTTCGGAATGCATTTGGACTTTTCAAGGTACCAGATGAGCCGTGCATTCACTAACCGTTCACCCACCATCCCCACACACAACGTGAGGGAAATGGGCCGGTAGCTGGACGGGTGTTCGCCTGGTTTTCCTTCTTTAGGAATTGGAGTTATTACGGCCTTTTTCCACAGCTTCGGCAGCGTGCCTGTTGTCCAATTTCTATTAATAAAACTCGATAGTTTTATTCGGCCTGTCTTGCCCAGATGCTTGAGCATTTCATTGTGAACTTTGTCTGGCCCTGGAACTTTGCCAGCCTTGCACTTGTTAAGCGCAGTTTGCAATCTGTCACTGTAAAAGATGCCGTGAAAACCGCGAATTTAGGGCCCGTGCATTGTCTCCCAGAGCCCTACAAGTATTTACCCATTTAGCCTTCTTCGCCTTGTCGACAGCAGCTCGGACTTCGCCTGTTAGTCTGTTGTACGTCGTACGATCTTCGGGCGTTTTCAACATGGCAGATTTTTTCCATGCCTTTACTCTTTGTTTCACCAATTATTTAAGGCTCCAGTCCCAGTAGGGCCTGAATTTCGGTTTTACGCTTATCCTTATGGATCGCTTGCCTCGCGACCCCAAGGATTGTGCCAATAAACCGCTCGTATGTGTCGTCCATATGGCCTCCTGCAACATCCAGCAGAGTGAGCTTGGTCACGCCCTCGGCCTCGTACTTACGCCAATCTGCCTTACGGAAGTGCCAGTGCCTTCTTTCAAATCGAGGTTTGCCTGCACCTAGCACAAACTCAATCAGAATTGGGAGATGGTCACTTCCAACTTCCTTCAATACTTCCAGTCTATGCTTGGACTCTAGGTCCGTTGAAATAAGCATTAGATCTGGGCGGGCTCCGTGCTGTGTCCCGTGTGCAGAAGTGTCGGTTCACTGTCTGCTTTTGTAATCTGACCAAGTTAGTACCAATACAGACATCTTTAATGTATCGGCCCACTAGGTATAGCCCCAGTCAGGTGATTGCGCATTAAAGTATCCTGGTATTATTGTTCGACTTAGTGTGACATCTTCCCCAATTGGAAGTGTAATTGTGTTCCTGGGCTTGTTATATACGTTGGTGATCGTAAAACCAACATCGCCTTTGAAAACTCTCACAGTGAGAGTATCAGTGTTGTGTAACACTTGACTTCGAGCTTCATCGTAACATCGTTCCGGACCGCTATGGCAAGGCCCCGGCATCGCCAGTCACTCTTGCAATGGTATAGCAACCTGTTATGTGAAACGGCTTGCCCTTGAGAAGCGTTTCCTGGAATAGTGCAACATCTACCTTCGTTCGTGGAGCACTTTGGTTATTTCGTGCGCCTTTTGCCTCATGCCACAGACATTCAATTGCAAGACAATTAGGACTTGTTCAGGATGGCCCTTCGCACCCATACAATGACGGACAGTCACCGGTTGACCGTTTGGTCGCGGCCTGCCGTCCATCACCACGATCTCAAGAGGTATTTTAGCCAACCCACCCGACATACCACCATCTGCCGAGCGGGGGTTTAGAAGGTCCGTTCCAGGACCTGCGTATTTCGATTTTGATTGAAACGTAGAATAGAGAGAGGCAGGCAGAAATCTTCAACCCATTGATCACTTTCCGTGTCCGTCCCGTCCCTTGCCCAGAGGGTCGTCCAGTATTCGGCATTCCTAGCCGGGCACTGTTGAGTGTGAGCCTGCTCCCACACCCAGCACTGGGCCGCACGATGAGGCCATGCCCTTCCTTCCGTTTTCCGAAAGGTTCCAGTGCATGTGTTTTGGCACTAGCGCCGTGGTTGTTGGTTTGGGGTCGCAGCCATTTCTGCAACCTTACTCATCTTACAGGCCGCGTAGAGGCCAACCATTTCTGGGAACATATATAAGTTGCCAAAAATTGTCTTTTACATGTCTTGGTTGTGTTTCAAGAAGATTAAAAGAAATATTCATCGTTTCTCTCCGGATGCGACTGGTTAGCCTCCTTACATTCCGGACATCCAACTATTGCACTGTTGCATAACTCTTCTCCTCAACAACAAAAAAAGACTCCCCCCACCCTCAAATACTAACGCGAAAAACTGCTGCATGCTACAGGAATGTGCCACACTACTAAACGTAGAACTCACCCATCACCTCAGCCGACCAGTTTCTACGCAAGGTTAGTCCGTGCGAAATTGTTTCTGGGGCTAGCATGCATAGCCTAGAGGACGGAGTAGGAGAAAGAACAGGTCGTATTCCGGTCGAAATTCTTTCGTGTCTGCGACCTAGTTTCCACCATTCCGAAGTTTCCGAAGCGCGAAAAATTCTTTTTTTTTCAGTAAAGAAGGTAGCGTTGATAAATCATACCCCAAGAAGTGTCGGTAGCCTAGATTCAATATACAAAGCAGATGTTGCTTTGCTGAGAAATAATAAACCTTTGCTTGTTGAACCGAAAGACCTGATCGCTCTTCATGGTGAAATGATTGGTCATCAAAAGATAATATTGCCGTGGGAAACGCGTTAAACTCTTGAAGATATGAAAATACATGTTAGATCTATGTTCAAACTTGTATTGAAAATTTTGAAAAAGAGTTCGATTTTTACCATTTATAACTGCGTTAACGCAATTTCAAACATAAACAGAAAATTACTCATTATTATTGATTATTCGACATCTTTTTAAATCCTTTATATTCACTTGTGGTCTCTGAGCCGTGCGACCGACTGACCGTGCGACCTTGCCGAAAAAAACTTTGGATCGATTTTTAACCCACTTTCTCGTAAGCTAGCGAGCTGAAATTTTGTAGACAGACTCATGCCAATTATAAAAATAATGTATCGTATATAAAGAATTTATAGTGAAAAACTTGGCTTTTTACGTTCTTTTTTTATCTAAAGCTTAATTCGAATCATTATAAACAATACCTGAATTCTATTTATTAATTACCAACAATTAGACTAGAAAGACTGTCACGTCATTACTGATCGCTTGCTGACCTATAACACGTAGATGACAGAAACATGCTGTGATTGAAAAAGTTATGAGGAGATTCATTTTGATTTGACTGTCAGTGTTATATTCTCAAATATTGTTGGTAAGGAAGTGTCAATGACAACTGATGTCAGAAACACACATTATTGCTTTTTTTTCTTGTTGACTGTTTGATACCATCAAAGACAATCAAGGATTTATTTGCAAGATGATGGCAAATTTATAAAGCTTGATAACATTGTAACATCGCCCGTCTTAAGATCAAATATCTTAAGTGTTGAATTACGAAACCCTACATTTCTTCTCCCTCAAAGAAAACATAAAATTATTACTCTTTTTTATATATCCATGGTATATCCATTGTTCGGCTTTGGGATAGAAATGACTGCTACAAGGATAGCTAGCAGCTGATTGTAGACGATATCTAAGTAATGAGGGGAAGACAAAGGTTGAACATATTTTCTCACACTGTTAAACAAATTGAGACAGACACTATCACACGATCTCTACATCTCTATGCTTGAAAAATTCCATAGTAGCTGTGCTGAGGTATGTGCACTGCTGTCTCATGGATTAGGCACAATTGAGTTTTTATACGTAAACTTTCACCTACTTTAAAAGTAATGAACTTTTTAAAATACTGACAGATGAAAGAAGAAAACTCAGTAGTGAAAACTTACTTAACTGGTTGTTAGTATTTACAAAAATTCGTGATTTCCTTAAGATGCATGCGATAATTTGAGATGAAAAAGTATTCGAGAATAAAATTTTAATAAAACTGTCCAAAATTAGAAATTGCGATAGTGTTCAAAGCTAGTAGACCATCCGATGCAAATGTCAGAAATTTGATAATGTAGTGTCGGGCGCTGAAATAAACCAATCACGTCATTTAGATTAAATAGTGTAACCTGGGGGTGGGGCAATTTTCGGGGGCTTAGAATATAAATCAAAGTCTTCATTGAAAAAGATGGAGTGGTTGTTATTGTTATAAGTTACAAAGAATCTGAAAATACTGAAAATGAAGTTCCATAGCTAATAGCAGCTTGTCAAAGAATCCACATTAAAACTCTTGTTCTTGGAAAGTACAGTTTTCTCATATTAATATCTGCCATTTCACAACACGCAAACGCTTTTGAAAATCATTTTACAGTAAGTAAACTGATGCAATGGAAACACTACCCGAAAGCTTGAAAATGTTTTGCAGACCGCATGAGTGGCTTTCCAGATTTGCCGGCAACATTTTTTCAATTAGTACGATCCTACCCCCTAATCCTTACTCACTAGGATCTAATTAATTGGTCAATGCTATCCTGAACTCCAAGCTAATTTCAGTGAGTCTCGTGGAAAGATGGGTGCACTTTTACAGTTTAAGAGAGACATTGACCCCACTTCCCTTGAAATATTCAGGGTGCTGTTGAGAGAGGATCTCATTTGCGTCATGACCAAACCTACTGCAATCCGCGGAAATCCTTAGGGGTCTCTGGCAAGCTTTAGGAGGAATTGTGAGAAGACTTTATTCTGGAGACACTCGCGCTTTGGTCCTTTAATTGCGGTGTTAATACGGACGGATAGATTTCTTTTCGTTGCCTTTGTTAAATTGTCCATGTAGCACTTTGATTTAGCATTGACTTTCGTTACTTTATCAAAGGAAAACTAAAGAAGACTCTACAAGGACTTATATATTTGTACCAGTTGTTTAATAAATTAACTAGCAATAATAATTTTATCCTTTATCATAGCAGATACTTTATTGCGACCAAAATATTTAGGGACAAGATCATGAGGTGTGTAGCATAAAGTTTGCCTATAGATCTACTCTATACTAATGTTCTACAACAGATTTCAGAGTAGATCAAAGGCAAAAATAACACTGTAATTCATTTAGCATACCTTAACATTAAGTATAGCATAATTTGTATAACTAGTGTAAAGCATTTTAACTTTTTTTTATATAAATACTTCACACCAACAATGTTAGGGAGATCTACTTTGTTAAAAACTAGTGATGTTTTGTGTACTTAATGACTCACACAAAAATGTTTTCTGTTGACGTGTATCCCAACAAGGATGCCCTGATAATCGGATTGACTCGATGGTCATGTTGTGGATGAATGAAAGAGCCAGTGATAGGGGTGATTGTTTGATTGAATGTTATGTCTCCGTATACGGGTGTCTTGCGTCTACTCTGCGTCTGTCTGCCATTCAATGACAAGGATTATCCAGTGTATCATAAATTCTTTATTTATATATATGTGTGTTTGTGTGTGTGTGTGTGTGTGTGTGTGTGTGTGTGTGTGTGTGTGTGCATGTGTGTATGTATACGTATATTTATATTTATTTTACTGATATCTCTCATAACACTGCACGAATTAGACTCTAAAATTCCAGCCTACATTAGCAGTGCAATAGCTGTATTTTTATCTCCACATAATGGTCTTCAAGGCTGACTCTCTTAGTCTAGTCTCAACTAGCAAAGTCTACTGTCTCACACCTGGCTCTACTGACTCGCCCACCTAGCCTCCACTAGTCCCCTTGGCTGTGTCCTGTCTCGACCTCTGCCAAATGCTGTCTTACTTAGTTCTCCCCGTCAACTCCTGACCAGAATTCATAATAATAAACACTGGTGAATTGGCTTCACTTATGCGACAGCGCAGTTCCACACAGTGATTCTCATACCCCTGGCCGTGACTACCACATCTAACTCTATGACTCACCGCATCTATCGTGCACACTCCTCTGTCTGCCTTTATGGTGGCGTAGTTCTGAATGTCTGGGTTCAGTCTCCAGGATATGAGATACTTTTCAATAGAGTTATTCCAGCTGACAAATTTCGGTGGCTGCCACTTGAGTGTCACGTTTGTGTACATGGTGTTGTTCTTCTTGTACGGTTCATGAATATGGAACTGAAGATCGCGGGGAGCATCTGGAGCTGCACAGTCAGTAACATTTTTTAAAATAATTCATTGTAAAAAAAATCTAAGATGTTACGTTAAATCCCATTATAAACGTTCATTAAAAATAGGAATGCCATTGGAGTAAATGCTAAAGCTAAAAGAATCATACAATCACATTTTGTTCAAACATTCTTATAAGTAGATACGGATTAAGTTAACCCAGAATATATCTCTAAAGTTTTCAATTTTACAATATTTTACTTATTTGTGCCAACTATGTATTAGTAAATCTGAACTGTCAAAACTAATCAATGCCCTGGTCATATACAATTTATGGCATTCAGACGCTTATGGATACAAAGCCACCCTTTCATATATGGAATTAAATTTCAGACCCGAGAGAATCTCTTCCTCCGCTTCATCCTTTTTATGCTACTGAAAGTAATAGGCTTATTTTTTTTTCTTTTTCAGAAATTTCTAGTCATAACTTAAGTGTTGTACTTTTTTAAAAATGATATATTTCTTATCAAATTATCTGCTTCAATTAGACAACTCACCACAATATTTGTAGTTGCCGTTAGTTGACTTCAGACAGTTGAGTGTCTTGAACTCGAAGAAGACCCTTTCGCTGGACCTGCTGAAGAAACGATCAAAGGTCTGGATCTCTAATTTGTAGAGGTTCTCAAACAGCAGATTAGAGAGTTCGTACTTGTTCCCAACCCATTCCTGAATCCAAGGTTAGGAAAGAAAATTACAAAATATCACATTTGCATATACTTATATTAGAATTCATTTTTGTTATCTATGCACAGTGAATTACATTTTCCAAATGTTCCTCCATTAAACTTTAAATTATTTAAGTGTACAATTATTCTGAAAGTTTCTGAAGAACAGTTTTCATGACTTAACCATAATTAAGTCTTTGTATTTTTAAGGGAGGGAGAAGATCGAAGTGCAGAAATATTTTTAATAAATCAGTTTATTGAACACTTATGAGTGAACCGAATGCGCCTTATTTCCATAAATTATGGACATGAAATTACCCGAAGTTCCCGTGAGTTAAAGGTGCTGACATTCTGTGACAGCCAGTAAACTTTGAAGTAACATCCGACATCTTGAAAAGATAATAGAAGTAATGAGGAGCTGTATTACAACTCCACATCGCCACACACACTCAAACACACACACACAAACACACACACTCAAACACACACACACACACATACACACACACACGCAAACACACATAAACACACACAAACATATATATGAGAGAGAGAGATACTAAATAGATGTAATAGTTATTTGTTATACTTGATATCCCTTATTATTACGTGTCTGAAGACGCATTCCAATAAAAGGAAAGACATAATAAAATTAATATAAATCTTGAACGTTCAGATTTTGAACACTAAAAATGACAGTTATATTTAGGGTGTCAGCGTGTATACTTAGCTGCTGCCACGAAACAAATAGTGTTATCACTATTCTCTCAAAGTCTCTGTTTTTAAAAAAACAACGACATGGCTAGAAATTATTTGCCCTATCATTGACTCATTCAAAGTTCATCGTTGCTAAACATTCGTATTTCTGAATAGGACAAAAGTCACCGTGATAGTGTCACGTGGTTTAGAATCAACACATCAACTCTACAAGACACTCACTGTTAGTGACCTCCCAACGCACTTCAGCTCTGAGGTTGCTACCTCGCACGTACTGATAGACAGAAACGTTCTTGACAGGTTGAGGAACTTCAGCTGAAGATATGTGCACGTAAACGTACTTCTAAGTATGCAGTCTCATTTTTTGTTTAACAAAAAATAATGTGCGGTATGGTTTGATAGTATAAAATTAGCCTCCAGAATGTTTGTATTACACTGTGTTATTGGGTATTTTCGTAGCGAGGTCTTTTGTGTACATTATAATAGAGGGTTTACATAGCATATAATATGGGAACGCTAATATCTCATGACAAAGGTGTTTTGTTTTTATTCTCTTGTTAATTCAGTTCTCACTGTTTTAATCACTGATGACCAGCTATTCACGTCTCCAATACCATTAGCTATAGACTTTCATACTAGTTGTTTTTTTTTTAAATAGTTTTTTTTTAAATTTTAAATTCTAATGCCTTGCAATCCTCTTGTATAGTTGGCATATTGTTAGATCGCTGATGTGGGTTCTCAAGAAAAATTGATACGATCTTTTTTTTTTAATTCCTTTTAATAAGTCTACATCCTAACAGTTTTTTTTTCTTATTTAGCTTAACATGTGACCTAAATTGTTCAGTTGTTGAATGCCATTGAATTAAGCCAAATCTTCACTAGGAGTGTCACGTGTTCCTAATATAAGAAAAGCTTTAGTACATATAGCATTCTGTTTCTAACAGTACCCATAGTATTTCTTTTAAAGTATTTTGTCACATTGTTTGGAAAGAAACTTTACTCGTGCTGCATATTCATATTTCTATTAAGTGTTTAAAAATATTTTATTACTATGTAAATATTAATGCACAATAATTATCGATTCAAAACAATCCACAATTTTCAGTTCCCAAAGATTCAGGGTATTGACATGGGCGTCGCTAGGAATTTTTCCAGGGGGGGGGGGCAAAAAAATCAAGTTTTTTTTAAATTTCCAAAAATGACGTCACGCGCATATGGGGAGGGGGGGTCCCAACTTTGTGACGAGGGGGAGTTTAAGAGTTGTGATGTCACGTCAAAACACGCTATTATAAGCCAAAGTTCCACTTAAATATTCCATTTCTTACTATCTATTTAATAACGTTTTGCACGGATTAACGCGTGTTACGATATTAGAGTGTAGCCTTACACGAAACACATACTAAAATAGCAATAAAGTGTTTTGCAACATGCTCATTTTCAAATAGACAATATCATTTTAATGTTGGGTGTCAGAGCTTTTTTAGTCATATTGTGAGGGGGGGGGTCTAAGTTTTTGTAACGAAGTGTGACAAGGAGGAGGGATGGGTTAAAAATCGGCCAAAATCACGTAAAGTCAATTATGGTCGCCCCTAACTGACAATGCCATACAGGTTTAATTTTTAATTAAATTTGAGTTAAGTATAACATAAGTGCCGAAAAAAAAGTCTTAAAAGTTAATAAGACTCACAAAATAGCGCTCTAATAACGAAAATATAACATATAGATCTATTAATGCATTTAATATATAAAAAAAAGTAAGTTCTTTTAAGAAAATTACATTTTGCTGTGAAATAATATACGAGTAAAAACTGCAGGATTGCCAAAAATGGATAGAAAATTATCTACAGTCTTTAAAAAAACAACAACGAAAAGTAGTTCAATTGCGGGATTCCGAAATGCCGTTATTAGAAGATTTTGAGGCGTCTGCGGCATCTGACATATCATTGGCATTGAGGACATCAGTATAAGTCAACATCCAGACACAGCTGAGGCTACTGTTTCTAATTTGATTGTCGCTGGCACGATTTATATTTCCTAAATTAGATAATTGAAGGTCTGTCTGGACACACGACCTTTCAAATGAGTTGAAATAGCAGCTGATTCGTGATTGTTGGACCCCTGACAAAATGTATGAGTTAAGAGATGACAGTGAGGGAAACAGA
This sequence comes from Radix auricularia, assembly GCA_002072015.1. Classification (NCBI taxonomy): domain Eukaryota; kingdom Metazoa; phylum Mollusca; class Gastropoda; family Lymnaeidae; genus Radix; species Radix auricularia. The sequence goes on along the minus strand of MUZC01004410.1, from coordinate 170,462 downwards.
GTTTTTAGTTTTTAGATATAATGCATGGTTATCAAACTATTTACCGTTGCTTTTATACTCGCAAATGTTAAAAGGTGCCTTTTGTAATTATTGTGTGTTGTTTCCGCAAAAAGTAAATCGAGGAATTCAGTTGGCATTTAACATCAAACCATGCAAAAAATACAAAGATTTTAACGAAGATCCTCGTAGCCACATGCAAAGCACATGACACAAAGGCTATCATGAAGATGCACCTGCAATCAATTTTGTTGCATTATTGAAAGCCAAAGCAGTTTCTAGAGATGGGCAGTTGGACTCATCATTTAGAAGACAAAGTCAAGAAAATCGAAACAAACATGGTCACATCATTTCTACAATCCTATTTTGCGGCATGCATGATTTAGCACTTCGTGGAAAAGAATAAATAATTATATTCTGGTCATTTTTATGACCTGTTAGAGTTTCGTGCAATCTGGAGATGAATTTCTTTGCAATCATTCCAGGTTCACCGACAAAACGGCCCCTGACAAAACGGTCCCGACAAATTGGCCCCGACAAAACGGCCCCCGACAAAACGGCCACGGACAAAACGGCCTCTGTCAAAACGGCCCCTGACAAAACGGCCCTGGACTAATATGTGATAATGGAATTACATTTTATATTATTATTTTTACTCACCCATTCAGTGTCCGTTTAAGTTCACAAAAAAAATAATAATAATAACATCACAAGAAATAATTTAAAAATAGTTCAACTAGATCTATATGGTAGCAAGTCACAATTGTTTGTTGAGAAGAAATAATATCATAACGTCACAAGAAATAATTTTACAATTGGACAACTTTCTTAAAAGGTGAATAAATTGAACAAATGTTAAATTTAACTTCAAATGAAAAAAAAAATGAAAAAAAACTTAAATTTGTTGTAAAAATGTGAACAATTTGTCTGGGGCCGTTTTGACCGGGGCCTTTATGTCGGGGCCGTTTTCACGGGTCACCCTCGGCAACCATGCAAATCACTACGATTTATCGAAATTTGTGGGTCTCTCTAGTGCAAAAGAAATTTTTCGTGAAGGAAATAATTCAGTTGCATTTTCTATACTTGCCGACGAGACAAATGACATTTCGGGCATTGAGTTGATGTAACTTGGTGTTAGATTTGTCAAAGAACAAAATGGAAATATATAATATGGGACCAGAAGAATTACTAGGATATATTCCAATTTTCTACAGAACAGTTGAGGATTTAGCCAACACCATCATTAAAATTCATTAGAATTTGGATTAGATATAACAAAGCTTGTTGACTAAGGATACAGTTATTCCAAAATGGCAGATAAAGAAACAGGTATCCAAGCAATAATTAGAAAAAATACCCAAAAGTAGTATTTGTAAATTGCAGTTCACATAAACTTAATCTTGTCGTGAACGATTTAAATTATGTGAATGCTATACGAAATACAATAGGCACAATTAAATCATTTAAAGTGTTTACCGAGAAAGTAATCAGCGAAAAAACACTAAATCAAAACGTTCGTTTGCTATGTGAAACTACATGGACTAATGCTGGCGTATTTGTGCTAAAAATGTGACAGAATTTTTATTTACAACAATCAGTAATGTAATCAGTTATACTTTTAAATATAATTCTTTTTTTATGTTTGACATGTGTACACTGTCTTCAATGTAATTAACTTGCGGGGAATTTTGTTCAGTTTTATTGTAACAAATTTATGACATTTTCCTGAAATGGGGGGGGGGCGAAAATTCCTAAAGACGCCCATGAAAACTACATGGACACATAAATATAAATGCTGGCGTATTTTTGCTAAAAATGGGACAGAAATTTTATTTACAACAATCAGTAATGTAATCAGCTATATTTGCAGATATAATTCTTTTTTAACGTTTGATGTGTGCACTAACTTCAATGTAATTAACTTGCAGAGAATTTAGTTCAGTTTTATTGTAAAAAAAAATTATGACATTTTTCTCAAATGTAGGGTGGCAAATGCCCCCTTGCCCCCCCCTGAATACGCCCATGGGTTTGATGCCTTTAAATAAATAGCTCGAATAGAACAAATATAATAAGGATACCTAAAATAAATCTGCAATGAAACCTTTCACCTTTGGGTGAAATAGATCACATCATGGGGTCAATGAACTAAAAACATTGCACTCAACCTATGACATTGTAGGTTAGTTTTGAAAATTGGGGCCTGCTAATGCAGTTACCGCCCGCCATAAAAGTAAATACAAGTTAACCTCATCAACGAAATGATCATTTAATGAAAGCAGTGATCGGTTTGTAAGCTCGCTGTTAATAGCATAGTGTGCCGTACATTTAGTGATTAACTCTTACAAAATAAAATCGTTATTTGTTAAACATATTTTTAAGTTCATTAACAACTTAAAATTTTTAAACATTTCAATTCGTTTACTTCTTGTATGTCATGTAACCCCGTTTTATACTTTTTTTTTATTAAAAAAAACAACTAACTAGATTTACTTTTTTAAAGTTAAGACAACGGAAATTGTGGTGGGAGTGGTGAGGGTGGGGTCCCTGGTTGAGTTCCAAGATATCACCCGGACAGAAGGTCAGAGATGTCAAGCAGAATGAAAAATCGATTGATAACAACTGAATTGTTAAGTAGAAAATTTACAAGGCGCAGAGATTAAAGGGCAATACAAAGAAATAACTCACCTGGAGGTAAAGTGATCCAAGGTGACTTGGACGGATGCGAGACCAGGCCCCCTTGTAATACTACACTAATTCGAAGCCTGTACTTTGACTCTGGGTTTAGTTTAACAATAGGCATGACACTAAAGTTGGTCTGGGGAAATGGGACGAAATACGACAAGGTTCAATTCTTCTAAAGATCTGTTAACACTATAAATAATGTTAGTACTTTTTTATTGAGTATTGTAAAAATGGAACTGTATGTGAACTAAAATTTCTGAAATTCATCTTGAAGTAGCTGCAAGTTCTGTATTCGAACTATAAATAAGCGTTTATTAAATTATGTAAGCATTTTTATGAAAGTAAACAAAATAATAGATATATTTTAGAGCTCCATCTTTAAGTAAATTATTTGAATAAAAATCTAATATGACCAAAAGATCATTCTTCATATGAAAGATATATTAACTATTGATTGAAAAAGTAAGCGGTAGCGGTGCAGTACAAATTGTTTCATTTTAAGAATTCAAATATTTACGCGTATTACTTTCACAACAATGGTCATATCCAATTATTTAGAACGTGAAGCCTTTCTTTTTTAGTGTATTTTCCAGGTACTCAACGTAAATAGCTGAGAGAAAGAAACGATAGTTAGATAAGGATGTCAGTCATCCCGTGGGCTAAATCAGCTTGATAAATTAAATTAAAGGTAAATACAGCTGCCTTTTCTTGTCTTTTTTTAAAAAAAATTCCCTTGTATTGAATGAAAAGCGAAGAAAAATATATTTTTAGCCCACGCTGTCAGTTCTAAAGAGCGATTTACATTTTCTTTAAGGAAAGGACTTTTAATCATTTCCCGGCCCTTTTTATTCCACTTAAAACGCCTAATTTAAAAACTGAAACTTAACCGTTTTCACCAGTCATGTTGCCGATTTTAGATACCGATTTGTATATTTTCAACATTCACATATATTTTCAAATCTCACAAGCCTATTTTCAACACTCACATTAGATATTCTCAACACTCACATTAGATATTTTCAACACTCACATTCCATGTTTTCAACACTCACATAACCTAACGTGTCCCAGTTGGTTTGGTTGTCCATCCGTGTTTCCTCCTGTACCTCTACGACGAAGCAAAGCGGACGGGTGCTAGGCTGACCGTTGGCTTCCTGAACATTCCACTTAAGAATAATCGTGGAGCCTTCGGTAGTGACATTCTCAGGAATGGGAGTGTACTGGCACGCTGGTCTGGGGCTTTTGACAGTCAGGTTAAGGTATTGAGAACTGGCGTAAACTAGGTCTAGAGGGATACAAGATTTAATCTATAGATAAATTATTAACAGACATGCTGAAGATACTGGAATATACACACCGACAAGATCTATTGGAATATACACTTTGACAAGGCTATCGGGTCATACACCTAGATTGCACTTGTTGTACAGTACTATGCTAAATAAGCTACTAACATTACAAGCTGGCATCGGCGGTAAATGATTTACGTTGGAGCTCATGGGTAAAATAGGATTTCTTCAGGGTATTGAATGCTTGTCATGTGCGCTAATAATTTTTTTTTCTGTTTTTTTTTTAAATTGTGAGTGTGTGTGTGTGTGTTTGAATATATTATTTCAAAAAGCTTTTATAATGATTTTCCTAATCAAGCATGTGTAGCCATTTTTCAAAATGAAAATACGACGTGAAAATAGCAATGAAAGCTTGAATAGTTTCATTTCAATCAAATTTTAGTGTGCTTGGATAATAATTTACAATTTGGTCATTTACTCGTAAGAAACAATTTTGAAAATATGCATTTATTGAAATTAAAAATAATATTTTACTTTCTTTCTCGTAATAAATACATGAAGCTTTAAAAAAAAAAATAATTCCCCAATATAATGCCATTGAGTCAAAGTGATTGAATGTTATAGTAACTATCAATACCCTCGGTGCTTAGCTCCTCCTCAAGTGTTTGATTGAAAAACTGACAGGTATCTCTGCAAACGTCATTTGTCTGGGGATCAAACGCAGGGTTAAGATGACATAAATATATTACAACAGCTGAGTATTGGAAGCAGTATCGAATTTACCGAGGTAGTTTTAGCAATAAAGCATAGGGCACTCCATAAATGACGTCACGTGCCTGGGCGGGGAAGGGGTCACGCATTTGTCGCAATGTGTGACGGGGGAAGGGGGTGTTTAAGAAATGTGCCGTCACATCAAAACGCTTTTAAGAATAGGTCTTCTTAAATATTTGATTGCTTGCAATTTATTTAATGACGTTTTTAATAGCTTCACACGCCCTTTGATTTTAGAGTGCAGTCTTTCACTAAATGCATATTTAAATGAAAAAAGTAATTTTTAACATACTAATTTTCAGTTAGAAAATACGGCTATTAGCGGAGGGGAGTTCAAAGTTGTGAGAAGTCACATTGGAACAGGGTCTAAAATTTTGTGACAAAGTGTGACGAGGGACGGGGGTGAAAAATCGGCCAAAATCGCGTAACGTCATTTGTTGACGGCCCCCTATGCGGTGGACTGAGTACCAGGCTAAAGGTTGATCTCTTTATTTGCACTTGTAATGGAAGAAACGTGCTATTCTAAAGAGCCTCTTATCTTGTCCCACAGTCAATTTATTTTAATTTGCAACTGAACATTTGTGTGAAAATATAAAAACGTATAAACCTTTCCCAAACCTTCCATCTTAAAAACAACAAAATGCATATAATCATTAAAATCCCGTACTTTGAAGTATATCGTTCGTTTGCTTAACTAATAAATTGGGTCGTATATATCACTTCGATTAATCTTTAAACAATGATATGTTATGATATGTTTTCATAAAAACATAAAATTTACAAATTAAACAGCTTCATGTACGATCACACACATAATCACACATCCACGTCCGTTATCTTTAAACATACGACCATAAACCGTCATAAAATTTATTACACCCTGACAAAACATTTATACACATAATGATTCAAAATCCTTCAAGCTAACAAAAAATATTGTTTTACTAGTGATTAGCTAGGATATAAATTTTATATTCTTACAAAAATATATGGAAACCCGCAGACTGTTGGGGATACGAGAATGGATAAAAGAAATATTTGTAAGCTAATGAAAGTCGTTACCAAAACTAATTTGAAGTTGTAATAAATAATAGGCATTTGTGGAGAGAACATGAAGATACAATGCTGAATATATTGCTGATTTTGTGCGATAGACTGAATAATGTCTTTGAAGAATGTTACCAATAGATTATTGAATAGTTTTGTTTTAAGGGTTAATAACAAGGAAAGTATAGTTTCGAGACAGAAAACCTTATACTCACTGGAGCAACCAATCAATATAATAAAGAGAATAATTTCATTAAAAAAAACACTTACACAAGTGTCGTTGCATTGATCGAGGTCTTCGACTCGCATGGTGCAAACTGCTGAACACTGAAAACAGAATGGAATGTGAACCAAATCAAGCTCTCAATAGGGATGGTAATAATAATAATATTAAAATGATAATTTATATAGCGCTCTATCCCAGCTAGGAGCCGGGCTCACAGCGCTTTACATGGAGATAACAATACATATATTAATTAAATAAACATTCATATCATACTAACTACACAAATGACAATACGTTATACTTCAGCTACGTTAATCATTAAAAGAAATGCTGTTTCATTAATTTTGTGTGTAAAATAGAATTTCTTCAGCGTAGGGATTGCTCGTCATGTGTGCTAATAATGTGTGTGTTGTTTTTTTTTAACATTAATTTTTTTTTAAGAAACAGATTTATGAATTAAATTGTTTTCTGCCGAAATTACCAAATTTTTTACAGAAATACTATGATTGATTATAAAATTAACACTTTTTCGTGCTCTCATTCAGTATTATAAATATGCAATGTAAAGTCTGAAATAGTTGTTGAAAATATTTAAAAAATAAAGAAAGATTCCAATTTCAAAATAGTACTTCGTGTTAAGTACTAAACCATCGAACTTAACAATCGTATTTTACTGTACGTATTTAACACATCTCATCTAGAAATACATTCACCAATTTTTTAAATTCACCAAGTTTCCCTAAGTCAGCCGTCACTCCACACTATGCTGGATCAAATAACTACTTCAATTTCCCTCAAGATTCAGCTGTCGGAAGCAACATCTTTAATGATTACAATTTATGTCCCATGACTGGAAACAACCTTGCCTGTCACTCAATGTTATCTCTTTATCGACCCACAGCAAGAAACCATTGTTGGTGGGTTTGTTTGTTTTTTTGTTACTAATCTTTTGGCAGTTAACAAAGTTGAAATAAGAATAAGAGTATTCGCTGTACTACTGCAAGGAAAAGAGTGACATTATGATAACTTTATTCATACTTTCTGTGATTTTGTGTTTTACAATAATATTATGTGCGATTGTAGTGGGTTTAAAAAAAAATTGAAACGTGTCTTCACTCCCATTAGGCTGACACCAATCACTGATGATTTCAATATTTCCTCTTCCCTTTCCTAAAAACTGTCAACTCTTAGACAATAATAAGTTGTGATTTATTACTTTCATTATGTGCTGTTGTTTTTTCATATTACACGAAAGAGAAGTTTTAATTGATATTTTTAATTGTTTAAATATGGGCTGTGGAAATTAACGATTAATTCATTGATTAATCGTTAAAATGTGTTTATTAAAATTAATTTGATCGATTAAAATTAAAGAACATATTTCTGCTATTTTTTTTTCCAATTATATATAATTTATATTATTATTATTATTATTATTTATTTATTTATTTAGACATAAAAAATTTTGTTCTTCCTTATATCGTAGATAGTAGCAGAACGACTTGGCTGCGTTACGTCACAAATTTTGGGAGCCATGGATTTACCGCGACTTAACCGATTTCGTGAAATAATGAATCGCAGCTTAATGGGATCTATATGTGTGTTATAAAAATATAATTAATCGATTAATGGATTAAATTCACCCACCCCCACCCTTTCCGATATATAGGAAAAAAATTAAAATCAGCTCCAAAGATTTAATATTTTTTTCCAGTAATTAACTCTCTTGCCGAAATGTGGTGTTTTAGGTTGTTGTTGTTTTTTCTAATGTGTTTTACCAACTGTGCTGTCTTTTAAAGGGCTTCGTTTTTATGCATCGTTAGCCTCTAGGACCAACTCATACACTGACATTTGCCAGCATCGATTTTCCGTTCTTAAAATGGAAATAATAAAGAAGCCACACTATTTCGTACGGTCGTATTTTAGTGTATATTATTATCCTCTAAAAAGTATTTAAATTTGTCGGTGTCCTTGAATGTTATTTAATCTATATCAAACGAGACTTGTGTTATTTATATCCAATTACCTATTTTTAGAATGTGCACATAGTGGAAGTGATACTTCATTAATTTTATCTAATGTCATCTGTTACAGATGCTCCTTCTATACAGACGATTACCCCTTGGTTTGTCTCGTCTTGCATTTTCATGAGAGTTGACAGTGTGTTGGTTTTTTTAATTACTATTTGACACCGAAGTTTTATTGTTGTTTTTACTGCAAGTTAAAAAATGTTGTCAACACATTAAATTTTATTGCGTTCTATGCCGAGTTTTACAAAACTTAATATTATATATTTCCTTCTTTTGTTAAACCGATTGCTATCTGTGGGCTATATTATCATTTCATCGCACTATTACTTTTAATGCATTTTAGCGTATGAGAAATTGTGAAATGGATTTGAAATTCACGTAGCAATTGGGAAATGCTGGTGAATACAGATTTATTTGATGAAATTCTAAAATCTGCCTAATGTTTAAATCAGAATGTTGATTATATTTGTTATTTGTGTTTAAGGCAGTTTTTTTATACTGAGTCTTTAATGTTAAGTATTTGTTTGGAAAAAATTCCCCGTAACAATAAGTCTTGAAAATGATTTGAGACTTTAAAAAAAATAAAAATAAACAAACTTGCTGAATATTGTTAGTGATGAAAATTTAACCGATTGATGAATTTATATTCACATATAAGATGGCTAGCTATAGAAACTTCATTTTATTATTATGAACTATAATCTATTTATACATTTTCACAAATTTTGGATTTAATTTTTCTGGAATACGTTTTTTATGATAGTTTTTTAAAATAATTGTTCGTTATATTATTGAATGCATCCAGTGAGAATGGGCTATATTTAATGCGTTCGGTGGGAATATACCTTAATTTATTGGCCCTGTGTAAGAGTGCTTTATTTAATGACACCGGTGTAAATGTGCTTTATTTAATGACACCGGTGTAAATGTGCTTTATTTAATGACACCGGTGTAAATGTGCTCTATTTAATGACACCGGTGTAAATGTGCTTTATTTAAAATGTGAATGATGTGAATGTGCTTAATAAATGTGCTTTATCTAATGGGTCCAGTGTAAATGAGTTTTATCTGTTATGCCCAATATGAATGTGCTTTATGGACGGGGTGAATGTGCCTTATCTAACATATGTCCGGTGTGAATGTGCCTTATCTAATATATGTCCGGTGTGAATGTGCCTTATCTAATATATGTCCGGTGTGAATGTGCCTTATCTAATATGCCCAATATAAATGTTCTTTATCAAATATGTCCGGTGTGAATGTGCCTTATTTAATATATGTCCGGTGTGAATATGCCTTATCTAATATTCCCAGTATGAATGTGCTTTATCTAATGTATGTCCGGTGTGAATGTGCCTTATCTAATGTATATCCGGTGTGAATGTGCCTTATCTAATAAGCGTCCGGTGTTTGTGTTCCGTAAAGTCTTTCAGTGCCTCCTGACGATTAAATCAATTACATCAATTACCTGCTGACAGGCGATGGGATCGCTACCACAAAGAAACGGTCTGTAACTGCCATTCAACTCCATGGGAGACGCTGTCTTTTGCATGCCATGCTGAGAAAATAGAAATGTAAGGCTGTAAGAGCCACAGTGCGGAAAGGTTGAAGTTTTACAGTCAAGCGGACGCGGGATTAAAATAGAAGTTAGATGTTGTTGTCTGGTAAGTTATTGGGCTTTTGCGTGTGTCCCATTATTTTAACGGTCAGACACTTGTTGTTTTTTTTAACGACGTAAGCGCAGATGGAAGGTAGCCTGGTTTGGGAGAAAATAATTATTACCGCTATATGAATTCAGCTGGGTCATTGGCTTTCCTTCTTGTACTGATCTTAAAAATTATCATTGAGACACATCTCAGTGGCAATCATTTGGCTCCTATAGTAACGAACGTGGGCATTATGGCGCTATAAAGAAAATGACATTGGAAACAAACCTTTTCATTGCAGTACGCTTGACATCTCGCCCTAGCCAGCACCGTCTTGTACTTGGAAAATTCCCGATTTAGATCAGCATCCCACGCCATCGAAGTATTGGCGGCCAAGGCCGATGAGCAAGGGGCGGAACTGCATGATAGCGTGGCAGTAATGATAACCCACTGCGGCAGAAGGTGAATCAGTCTCAACATGACCTTCAGGACACAGAGGGCCGGGACTTTTCGTGACGATGGCGATAAGGCAAGACTAGAACTAACGACGATCATTGCTCTGGTAGTAGGTCATTCGGAAAGTGTGGTTCCGTGCAATGCTGGGTTGGTTTGTTGTAGTTTTTTGCTATTAAGTCCGACGATGTTTGAAATTTATATGGTATATGGTGTAAAAGGATTAGTCGCAGAAAGTCTTGGAATCGTCATCATTGTTTGAAATGCTTTACTGCACAATCTCTAAACCTCTTGGCCTCAGTCATTTGGTGCTCTTTTATTGGACAGCAGAAATCTTAACATTTTGATTTAGTTAACTGCGGCTGGAACATAACATTCTGAAAAGTAAAAAGTTTTTAAATGTGTCACCATTTGCGTTGTTTACATAAATTATGTTTATATATATTTATATATGTAATCATTGAAGCATAAATACAAGACATTTAAGCAACCTTACACACATGTGCAAACATTTATACGCACACTCGCACACAGAGAAACACATACACGCACACTTGCAAGAGGAAGAAAATTGCCACTAAATGTTTTGTGTTATCACCGGAAGACTACCATAATCACTTAAGTAACATTACTACTTCAAAACGACAAGTCTCAGAATGTAATTACAGACGGCAAACGAAGTCTGTGGTACGTCTGTGAATACAAATCTTTGTCTGAGCGGCCAGTCCCAACACAGACATTTTAACCACAGATATTTCCCTCGCATGAACTGACGATGTGAATTGAAGGTGAACGTCCGGATCAAAGCATGAATTAAGACTGGATGAACAGATTAAACATAAATCAATGCCGGGCGCCGGGTAATGCAACTCTAAAAAAGTGAGGTGGGGGCGTAATGGTGGATAAAGGCTGGGGGCGGGGTTCTGCCATGAGATAGGCGTGGTTGCAATATATTTATGGTGGAAATATTTTAGATTCAGATTATTTCTTTTTATTTCTCAGCCACATGGGATTATTTGTTTTAGCCATTGAGCTAATCGTAATGACTCTCAGTGGGCAATAATTTATTTATATGTCAGTGCATTGATTGTAAGGACCAGACAAAACAAATTACGCGCTTTATTCAATATATTTGCATATTTTGAATTGCACTCTTTGGGTTATCGAAAAATTAGTTCAGTAACAAAATGACTAAATGTTATTTTTTTCTTACCACACTAGCTAGTGCTATTAGGTCAGGGGTCACCAAACTAAACCAGCGATTCTAAGCCGGCCCGCGGCGCGCATATCATCCGGCCCGTCATTGGTATTTGAATAATGAAGGTATTATGGCAAACGAAGCGTTTTAATACAAATTTATATGTTAAATAAATAATACTTGAAGAGCATGATACTTGCGGAGAATTGTATGGTAATGTTAGCTTACTTCGCTCCACTTCCACGCTTTCCAGGCTGTCGGTACCTTACACGCGGTCCATACCATGACTTAACTTACACAAAACACGCATTTTTAACGCCATGTAGTTGAATCCAGCTGTTAAAAATGGTTTAAATCTCCAAAATTAACTACTACTTGTTGTCCATTCCCTATTTTAAGGTGTGAGTAACAATGATTTCTTCGTTTGACTGGACGAGGTGAGTGAACTTCATAAAAAGACCAGAAATAAGGTAGCAAAAATGTCATTTAAATGGCATAAAAGCTTAATTTTATAGTGATAACTTGAACTCGGGCTCAGAAAAACTATCTGGCCAAGCTACTGCACTTACAACAAGGGTTTAGCTTCAGCTTTAATTGGATTTGTTTCTTTATGGACAGAGCAACTATAATTGCTACGGAAGAGTTTATATCCCTCTCAGGAATGCACGAGTCAATTGGTAAAGACATTTTTCATGGAAGTGCAGAATGCTTTGGAAGAGTATAATCCCTACAGGAATCAACGTTGCGGTAATAAATTGATGACCCTGGTGAGGAAGGGTTTGTGAGGGGCAGATCAGGATGGATTAGGAAGTGTAGAAAATTAAGGTAGCTCTGTTCATATACACAAACTTTCGTAAGAATACACTATGTGGTAAAGACTTAGATATATCTTGTGAAATGAAATTAATAATTTCTGCATTCTGATATTCATTCAATCACTGTCAGTTTCAGAAATCGCACTTAAGTTTTATTGCTGTTTAGGTAATTAGATTCGAAAATGTGCTCACCATGACTGGTTAGTTCCCCTTTCTTTGTGCTAAGTTTTCCTTCGTTGATATCTTTTTAGTTAGTGTATATATATATATATATATATTCTTTATTATTATTTTAGTGGCCTCGACTGACCCACAATTTACACGGAAGGTTAAATTTTTACTTAGTTTTTCCGCCTAAAATGATTATACGCCTAACGCCATCGCTTTGAGACTATGACATCCATCCGGCCGACCGTTAAAAAATAGTTATGTAACCCTGTACAATGTATTATATTATATAGATAAACGTCGAGATAGACATCAAACTCTCATCCATTTTCTACGGCCTGATTGCAAATGTTAACCTGAATTGCACTTTTTTTTTAATAAAAAAAATTGTCATACTGTGACATACACGAATATAAGGCCAAGGAACATATGTGGGTTAACGCCGGGTCATCACGCATCTTCTAGGCCAGGAGGTCCTCACACTAATATCCTCCGGTCAGCTTTTATTTGATATGGTTTTTATTTCGAAATACCTTCTTTTTCTAAACACGCATCGATTCCAAGAGCTCTCGATGCGCCTAATAAGTTACCAGTGATAAGAGAGACATTTCCCACTAGAGTATTTAAAAAGTTTGATGGCATGTCCTTGACAACCCCCGGTACGTTGTATATCACCTGTCTACCTGGCATCCTGTCCCACTTAAGCGGCAAGTGCGTCTAGATGTTGTTCATTAGAGCCAGTCATTTATTTTCTCTGACCTTAGCACATCTTATTAATATTTAATTAATATTTATTTATTTATTTTACTTGGGTATGCGGATATTTATCGCTAGAAAAATCTAAACTACAATCAGTTTAATAAATTTATTTATTTGCATGGTCTATACAATTTATTTCCGACAGCTCATTGGTAAATTATCAAGAGTCCTAATGGAAGTATTGGATAATAGTAATAATCTATCACAAGAACTTGAAAAGGTAATTTGTGAGGGAAGCGGGACGTGGGGTTTGGAAGAGATTCTCATTGAGAACCTAGAAATAATCTCTAAAATATTTTTTTGCTGAAATGCACGCTTGTTACATAATATCAAATAGTAAAAATCGATAATTGGGTTATTAGGGTAACAAGACTGTGAATAGGCGTAGAGCAATTGTGTACCGCGCTACCCACTTACCACCCCACCCTACTACCATACCTTCTACCACCCCTTACCAAACTCCCCTACCAACGGAACCATCTACCACCCTTTACCACACTCCCATACCACCAAAACCATCTACCACCCTTTAACACCCCACCCTATCACCATACCCTCTACCACCCCTTACCACCCCACCCCACCACCATACCCTCTACCACCCCTTACCACCCCACCCTACCACCATATCCTCTACCACCCCTTACCAAACTCCCCTACCAACGGAACCATCTACCACCCTTTACCACACTCCCCTACCACCATAGCCTCTTCCACCTCTTATAACACCACCCTACAGCCATACCCTCTACCATCCTTTACCACACTCCCCTAGCACCATGCCCTCTACCACACATTACCACTCCACCCTAACACCATACACTATACCACCCCTTACACACAAATCTACAACCATACCCTCTACCACTCCTTATCACCCCACCCTACTACCAAACCCTCTACCACCCTTTACCAACATACCCGCAAATCCCTTACCACCCCTACCACCCTACCCTCTACCACCCCTACCACACAACCCCTAACGACCCCATGCCATACCACCCTTACCACCCCAACGCTTCCAAACAACCCATTATGACCCCATGCTATTTTGTGCATTCAATCACCATAGTTATTCATTTCTAATCTCTCAGCCTATCGTAAAGACACTGCCAATGTCTCTTGGGTTTTCCCATGTTTATAGTTTACCAAGTGTATTCCACTTTAAGAACTCATGGGTTTGTGTATTTTTCTGAGTGTGAGTCCTATCCATCTCCATGTACTTTCAATGAATTTTTTAAAATTTGTTTTCTTCTTAGTCATATTTCTCCTAAGCTTGGTGTTTTAGAATAGTAACATTATTGTATTGTCGATACATTTCACCGACATATTTTTATGAAAATCTTTATTCTGTTGTGTGTTTTGTTTTCTCCCGGTCAGACCAATGAAATGTAATTGCTTTCAAACTAGAATTTTAAACGTTTTATTTTAAATTTGGCACTGTTTTGATTATTTCCATTCTGGTATTAAATATGCAAAATGCCTGTCGTAATCACTTTATTAAACGCTTGATTTGTGTCTCCAGACATATTAACGACACTGACAACGTATTAAGAGGTAACTTATTGTTCTTTGTGTTTTTTTCCTTCTAATTGTATATAACAATCTTATGCTTAAATTATTTTTATTTTGGTCTATTTGTTGACCACTTTATCTTGCTTTGCTTCAAGTATGTGATGTTTTTAAGCATGGCTTATTGTTTGTGTGATAATATGGCTGTGTCATCTGCACATCCTAAGTTTTGTAATTTTCGGCCTATGCCTACTGAAGCCTTCTTCCCGCGTTTTACCTATTACATCAGGTGGGTGTGGCCTAAACTGTAGTAACTGAAAGACAGTTTAGAATTTTTAAAAATAAAAATTGTTGAGAGCCGCACTGAAACACTGTGGGTCATTAAACCTGGCTTGGTAATCTCTTATTAATCCGTTAAACATATTATTCATGAATTGTACGGGAGCCGCAATTTGAACACAGTTTAGCCGCATGCAGCTTGCGAGCGGCGGTTTGGCCACAGTGGATTAGATAAACAAAAGGGGCGAAAGAAGACATTTTTGACGAATACTGTAGTTCATTGTTGCAATTGTTCCGTTTATTACGACATTAAATTTGGTGACTTCTTGGCTGAACTGCTGCTGAGTCTATCTTCATTTTGGTTAAGCGCTTTCTTCATTTCGTTCGGATTTGTCTATACCAATAAAAAAATTAAAAAAACATGTCAGTGTTGATCTGTTCAGCTCCAGGGGCTTAAAGAAATTGGGTTTATTAAGCACTTTATACAAATATTATTTCCGTCTAAGAAGTCGGTCATTATATAGGAAAGTATTAAGATTTTAGCCTCTACAAGTGTAAGTGTTAGGAAAGTTGTTAGAAAAAGGGTGGGGCAGTGGCAGATTTAGCTATAGGGCAGGGGGTTCGGTTTGCATATATTCTTTAAAAGTTTCTTGCATCCAAATCTTACTACAACACGTCCAGTCCTGCTGAGTTATACAAGGTGAGAGACAACAATGTGTGATTTTTCAAATGTAAAAATCGCCTTGCGTATAAAAAAATAATTGTTACACCTGTTCAACAAAGGGTTCTTTTACTCAGCTGAAAGGTATAACAAATCCAAGTAAATGAAACAAGAAATGGTTCCTTATCTCTGTCGATGATTAAGGCAGACTTGTGCACAATTAAAGCTGTTGATGTACTCAAAAACTATACCACATGTAAACCCTGAAAGAAGAACTTAAAAATCTATTTTAAAAGTTATTGTTTTTTTGTCTATTATTTTTACAAAATTAATTAACCTTTAATTTAAATGCAGAAATTGTAGGTTTCATTTGAGGGATATTAGTACAAACATATGTGTTAACAGCTGTTATTATTTTTAGCGCATTTTCGAGATGTCGAAATCGCTATTGCACCCGTTTTGTCCGTCCGTCCATCCGTCCGTCTGTCATCACCCTTGATCACAGCATCCATAAGTCCTAGACCCATGATGTATATATGTTTTTTGTATGTCCTGACCTGCCATTTGTGCATCAACACTCAGTTACTCGATCCGTTTAAAAACCCCGTTAAAACTACCAAAAAATATTTCGAATCGAGAGGTAACACTAGCGCAGGGAACGGCCGCCATTGCCGGAAGTCGAATGCACAATTCTTCAAGCATTGAAGAGTGGTGCGAAAGGGTGCAAAATAATTAGTTGTTTTTTTTTAGTTGACGTCATTAGAATATGTGTAAAAGTTTAGAGAGTTTTACGTCATCATTTGTGGTGACTTGTAGTTGGATTAAAGAGAAAATAATTTTTTTTTTAAATGTAAAGAAATGACTTTTAAATAAAAAAAATGTCAGGTATATTCATTACACAAGAAAATTCATAAAAATATGTCTAAAATCTAAACACAATTACTGATGACTACATAATTCTGATATCTAACATAAGTACTGATACATAATACGAAAATGCGCTAACACGTCCTGAATTCCAATAGGTACCAGGCTTAACATGATTTTTTTCTTTTGCATGTGCATAATATTGAACATGCCAGCGGTCAGTGGAGGATCGGGGCCAGAGGCAGAAGGGGGCACCCATTTGGGTTTGTGCCTAGGGCAACAAGATGGCTTTATCTGGTCATGCTTTTATACTTTGGAAAGCAGCAATATTGCCGCATTTGCTGAGATTTTAAAGGAACTACCAATTACAAAAGTGAAACATTGATATCACACTCTGTCGAGGAGAGGCATACAATGGCATATCTGTGATGTATGGAAGTAAGAGTGAACTTTAAACTCAGTTTTAGCTCCTGACTTGGAAATGTTGGCAACTTTAGTTCGCAACACTGATCAAAAGGTCCATCACTATCTACTGATTTACAAGTTAAAGAAGTTCTGCCTTTCTTGACTGAAAAACAAATGGCATCAGGTCTCCCTAATTTGTCAATATTATATAAAATTTACTTGAATCTTCCAGTTAGCAGTGATTGATAATCATCAAAAGTTATTTGCGCTCAACAATGACAAACGAACGTCTGTCTGGATTGGCATTAACATTAAATTCAAATGAACGTGATCTTGCTTAAAACGTTGACTTTGAATCAAAGATAAATCGTGTTGCTTCAATGAATTTAATTACGTCCCAGGGTTCTCCATATAAATTCGCATAAAACCAAGTTTCTTTCATAGATCAATAAATAAACTATTGGTAAAATTTACGTTACTATGTTGAAAACATATCTGTTTATACATTATTGATCTGTTTGACTTGTTCGATGATTTGGAAAATTTACTAAATTAGTAGGCTAATAATTCATATTTACGAAATGCTCGGTTATTAGAAAAATTTGGCGGCGCCCCCTTAAATTCTCATGGCAGAGAAAGCTAAATCCGCCACTGTGTGCGGCCTTGTCATACCAACAAATTAGTAAATATAACAATACAAAAAATTTGTTGACGAATGATAAGGAAGGTTTCATTCAGCTAACAGCTCTATTTAAGGCCTGTGTTCATGAGAAAAGCTTGTACTGCGTTTCAACAAGTATACACTGTGAGAGCTATGCAATATTCGGCAAATATAACTTAAATAATTTGTAATATTTAACTATGCGAATAAAACGTAATACTTTATAGTCTCAAGGGCCTAAATGTGGGAAGGGAATGACTTGATGAAATGAAACTTGTATACCATAAAACATGTAAATCTTTATTTGAAAGAAAAGTAAATAATGTTTACTACACAAGATACATTATCTCACAGAGAAGCAAATAAAAAATGTTGGAGATGTTAAGGTGGACATCTATGGTTTCACAGGCTAAAAAATGCTGGGAACTTCCACATGCACCCTTATATTTTACTAAACTCGCGTCAAAATTATATTCTTTGAGTGAACGAAACGCTAAGGAAAAATTAAACGTTTTTTTTTTTTTGTTTTTTTCTGAAATTCGGTCAAGGCTTCAAAATAAAGCATCGATTTCCTTGTAACGAAGAAGAATGAAGCAACAGCGTTAGTCCTCACGTCATTTTGTAAACAATAACAATACCTATTTTCATTCTCCTTGAAGCCGAAACCATTACCTTCAGGTCGATACACATATTTTGATACCATAGCCTTAAACCAGTGGCGTCACTAAGGGTTGTGGAGGGAGGCGGACCACCCCAGGTGACACCATCAGGGGGGATAACGACAACATCTAAAATTTTACTGTTTACGATGACATGTAAACAAAAAAGAGAGGAGAAATATTTTTAACCAAGGAAAAAAATTATGAAACACAACGATAGATGCAAACCGCAAAAACTTTTTAATTTAAAAAATATCAGATCACATGTAATAATAAAACAGTCCCAACAAACTACAATAAAGCATCTTAGGGGGGGGGGAGAAAAAAATACAGCCGCACCAGAAAAAGAATTTAAAAAGGATGGACATAAAAGAGGCGGTGTCTTTTGATTGAATTACAATAATGCCAACTGGGCTTTGACTTAACGACACATGGAGTAAGCCGGAAAGAGGAGCCCCAACTCAATACTCCCTCCACCACGGTAGGGAGGGGGGAATAATATTTTTCTCCAAAAAAAACAAAAAGGGTGTTGTTTTTTTTTAATTTTTAGAGGAAAATTATGTATTAAATGTCATTGAGTTAATATTTTTAATGACAATTGGCGAAAAAGAATTTTAAAGTTCTCCAATTTCCCGGGTAGGTAACAGCATGAAACGTTAGGAATGTTGAGGACACTTTTACGATGGTAAAAGGCGAAATTATATATAACTTATCACTTATTAGGGCCCGGGGGCCCAAATGTAGTATTTTCCTTATATGGGTGATATAAAAACTGAAAATCACTAATTCTCATATTTACCGTGTAGGTAGCAGCATGAAACTTTGGGAAGTTGAGGAGTACACATCCGCAATGGTAACATGCATAAAGATTATGTGTATTATCACTTAATGTGGGCCGGGGCGCCATTTTTTTCTAAAATTAAAAACTGACTAATCCCTAACTCTCCAATTTTCCGTGTAGGTAAAAGCATGAAACTTTAGGGAGTTATTGAGCGAATTCTCTCGAAGATAATTGGCGAAAAAGATTTGTAAAAATCACACTCATTGGGGCCGGGGGCCAAAATCATTTGTTTTCCTTAAATGGGCTAATAAAAATTGATGATCACTAATTCTCCTAATTCTCATGTAGGTAGAAGCATGAAACTTTGTGAAGTTGTTGAGTAAAGTTCTGCAATGGTAACAGGGAAAAAGGGGTTGTAATTAGAGCTTAATGGGGACCGGGAGCCCAAATTTACTTTTTTCGTATATTAAAAACTGACTCATCACTAATTCTTCTATTTTCCCATTAGGTAGAAGCATGAAACAATGGAAGTTGTTGAGTACAATGATAACAGGCTAAAAAATATTTAAAATATCACTGACTGGGGGCCCAAATTTAGTTTTTTTCTTATTTTGAAAACTGATTCATCACTAAAAACTATTCTCCATTTTTCCGTGTAGGAAAAAGCATGAAACTTTGTAAAGTTGTTTAGTACACTCTCACGACAAAAATTGGTGAAAATAAATTTTAAAATTTCTACTCATGGGCCTAAATGTAGTTTACATGAGATATATTAAATTTGAAAATCATTATTTTTTCTTATTTTTCGTGTAGGAATAAGCATGAAACTTGGCGAAAATGAGTATAATTCAGCGTTGGTAACAGGCGAAGAATAATTTTAATTATCATTCCCGGGGCCCAAACGTAGTTTTTTTTCTGATATAAAAAACTGACATATGTTTTTCCTCAAGACCACGAAAGACATACAGAAAAGGTGGTGAAGTTATATATTTAGTATATCCATTACGATCTAGAATAAAATTAATTTGTGTCTTGAATGAGTATTACGCTAACTGAAATCCCAATTTTCCGCTGCAAGTATTTAGTATTTATTAAAGGCAATGCAAACATGCATATCTATGTTAAAATAGTGTTCTCTAAGAAATTTAATTTTCTTGAGGATAGATACTTTTTTTAATATATAATTTAACACGAAATTATTTTTTTGAAATTCAAACATTTGCGGTGGGGTCATGGGTTATTCCTTTAGGGATTTAATAAGTACACAATGACTTCATTAAATGAGATTTAGTTTGCCATGACGACGAGCCACTTTCATCGACTTCAATATGACTTTCAGTTCAGGTATAAAATACGTGAAAAGTATAAAGTCAAGGACCTCGCCCAACCAATTTATCACTTACGGGCATTCAACAGCATGCTCCTGTCAGATAACAGAGACAGAAAACAGACTCAGATAACAGCTGCTCTTCTGAACTGACGGGTTTGTTTTTATTTGTTTTTTTTTGTTGGGTTTTTTTTTTTTTTTTTTTTTTTTTTTTTTGGGGGGGGGGGGGTTTTTTTTTTTTTAGGGGGGGTTGGGCTATTGTCTTTTAGTGTCCTGCTCATGATGAATAATATCTAGACGCCATGTAATATTGTTAATATGATAAGCAGTCGGATGACACAGTTTGTTTTACATTGTATGTGAGTGTCTTATGTTAATGTTTTATGTTGAAGTTGATCCAGGGAAACAGAGGTGGAGGTGGCTTCAGAATGATGAGTGACTTGTGTAGAGTCGAGGGAGTGACACCTGTCGGCTGACATACTATCTGTAAGACTGTGTTGTAAGAGACGGTAAATCGCTGGTCTTAGTCTGTCTACAAGTAAACAAACCAACGGTCCATCTTTCACTTCCTTTCTTGCAAGATTCATGATCTGCACAAGTCTCAAATGAATATTTAAGTACTTATGACACAGGTGTATTTTTTTTAATGTAATGCTCTTAACGAGGCCAAGACAATTTATCTCAATTCGCTGGTTTCTTTGCGGCAGAGCTCCACAACAGGTAAGTTATGTACACATTGGCGTGATGCTCTTTAAATAATGGTATGTGAGCAGTGGCGTACCTAAGAGTGCGGTGGGTGGAGGATGCACCGGGTTGCACGTATTTGGGGGCGGCATTTTTTATATTTGGTTTTAGTTGTAAAAGACAAACTTGTTCACTTTATAAGTTTACTATTCGATTTATACGAATTATAAATTACATTATAATTTTGAATATTTTTGTCATTGTGTAGTCAATGCATAATTGAAAATATAATCAGTTAAAAATGTTGCTTTGATACAGACATAAATGATGCCATTATCAAGTATAAGTTCTATTTATTACTCCATGCTCGATATTTTTTACTCAGTACCATCGTTACTATAGAGACTACGCTGCTAGGTCACACGCAAAAGGTTGCTCCTCCGCCCTCCCCTGCCCAACGTTTCCATCCACTCTGACTACACGACGACACTGACTGGATTTTTATAACTAAAATTGTAGCAAATTTACAATGCTTGGTACAGAATAGTCCAATCTATACTGATGACTAAATTTTAAATAGAACAAGAGGGCATCAGCACCCGGCATCGTTTCCCTAACGTTTTGCCGTTTCTATTAGTGTAGGTGCAGTCATAGAAACCTGAATCCTTTTTCTTTCAATATGTAACTTTTCCTTATCAATGTCAATAATTTCAATTATTTGAAATTTAAATTCATCATTTACTTGGTCCCACAAATACCTTCTTGCAAGGACACCCAACTTATCAAAGTGCTCTTTTATTTCCTTTATAATTCTATCCATATATATATATTTTTAAAAAGTATTCTTCGTACGTTTTGTTCTGAGGATAGTCCCAAGTCGTGTAGATTTCCCCACTCATATTTTTGTTTCCCTTAAACTTAAGTTTGCTTTTTTTCCTTTATAATGAGATCCTCCAATAAAAGTGGACAAATTATGAATAAAATCATTTACGTTTCAACGTATATTTCATTAATGTTGCTTTATCTTTATTGTATTTTTGTTCAGACAGATTTTTTGACCCCATACAGTGAATTCCACTTTCAGATTTTAACTTCGAATACTGCGTAAAGGTCTTTATTGTGGCTAAAGTTATTGCCTTTAAAACGTATAGTTTTTTATAGCTGAATCTTGTTGGCGTTCTCAAGCCTATGGCACCTTAGGAAAGGAGGGGGGGGGGCGGGCAGACGATGAGTGCACATCACTGTGAGCAAAGAAAATGAAAAGAAAAACGACCATGATGTTATCAGAAAATGTTAAATTTAGTAAATCATTTTTTCCATTTTTTCTAGTCGTTTAATTTTTAGGAGCCAAAGTATTTAGAGATTAGGGCGAAGGATCAATGTTCTTACGTTAATGTATATATTAAACCTGTCCTCAGATCACGAGTTTAACAAGGTGTCCGCACAGAGACTCTTAAATCCCAATTTATTGTTTCACAATCCTGGAGCAGTATAAACTCTTGTACGATTGTATCTAAGATCTATGGCCTCATGCTAACGCCCCAATTATTCAGGCTTAGTTCTGTCTGCATTTCAAATGATGTGTCAAACGGGAGCCCTGTCAGCTTGTTAAAAGATGTTTCAAATGTATTTTACCTTTAAACTGTCCCCGTTATTTTTTTTTTCGTTTCTTTTTTTTTTTTCTTTTTTTTTTTTTTTTTTATGGTTGCTTTTGTTTTTTTTAAATAATACTTTAACAAAAAAAATAAGACTCTTATATAGGGCATTTCTGATCCATACAACAATGCAACTTCAATCTCTGAAGCCCATATATTTATAATAAGAAAAATGTTTACTTAAATTGGATAACAGAAATTATTGCAGACCAAGTTATCATTGGAATATTGTGTAGCCTTGTATGATTCAACAGCATTGCACAAATCAAGTGAGCATCAGAGACGGGATCGTGCCTGAAAAACTAAGACACCTTAGAAGGAGCTTAGATTGGAGGTCTGATCACGGGGCTTTTACTTTCAGGATGTGGGAATTACACGCTTTTTAATTAGGGTTAGGTGTGGCAAATACTCTTGGCGCCACTAATCCTTGTGGTATAAATAACTTTTAAGGTAGGTCTGCGTAAGTGGGAAATTATGAAAGGAAAGAGTTCATTCTGTGTTGAAATGCATGCCCTCTCCTTCATTTTATTCGTGCAACGTAAGTGAAAAATAAAGTGTGATTTTTGTCATTAATTACTTCTTCAAAATCGTCACTAATATAAAGTAAAGTAAAAGTAAGTCCCATAACCGATGGTCGTGGGAAGGGGGGGATCCCTAACGTTTCCATTAGAGCTTAGTAGGCTTGGTAGACCTGATGGGTGCCCCGATTCCCTTCCATATCAGTGGAGGTTTTCCAGGTCAGCGGAGGACTTTATTCACGTTAGTCACTCATCATTCTTATTGTGGATTTGCGTGAGCTCGATCCCACGCCCCTCAGCTTGTGAGCCGAGCGCTCTATTGATTTCGCTTTCCAGCCGCTGTCACTTATATAGAAAGAGGAACACTTTAATAAATTTTGTTTTGTTTTTTATCTTTCCTTTTTTCACTCGGTGTCATTTTTTTTTTTTTTTTTTTGAGAATGAATTAGTTAAGACATTTATGTCTGTGAAACAAAAACAATATTCATTAATTTTTCCCAGATTCAGAGGACAATAAACAAAATGTTGTTGCCTTTTTTTTTATTTATAATGTTTTATGACCACACACCTTGACAAGGAAGACAATAAATTAACATCATTTTTTAGATCACTACTTGACAAATATTAAGTGCCACCTCCCCCCGCCTACACAGTGTCAAGAATTTAATTTTCACTCTTCTGCACAAATTACTAATGGCATGAGTATATCATACAGAGACATTAGCTAATTGCTACCTCTGGCAAGTAGCAAGCATTCACTTAAGAAGAGCCCCTTACCAGCATATTAGAAAATATTTGGCTTAAATATTTTTTTTAAAAATTGTATTAAAATTGCTCTCCAGTTTAATTTTAATGAAAGCTTTGTTTGAGAGCCCTTTGAAGATTTAGAAATTGACTTTTTTAGCATTCCAACAACAATTTATTGGATGTTATAATGAATGAAAGGTGTTCAAAGAGCTTAAGCTTTACTTTTAAGCGATTACAGTGACGTTTTGTTATGCAGGTTAGGTGTCGATTTTAAATCACATGAATTTAGTTTGAAAAAGGAAATGAAGAAAAACATGATTTTATCTCTTCTTATAACAAGGCCATAAATCAGGGGCCTTATACTTGCCTGGGCTGAGAGTGGCCGCATAAATTTTTTTTAAAGAAAATGGAGAATTTCAGGGTTGCAAGAAAATGAAAAAGATAATAAGGGCTCAATGTTTAGCTAAAACAATTCAAAATAATAATGGTTCTCATAAACACAGCCTTCTATTCACTTCATCGATGTCAGAGACCTGGGAGCGCTCACTTCAAAACAGCTAAGCCTTAGAAAGGAAGGCACGGAAACCCTATAAATGCTTTCAATATGTGCATCCATAAGTTTGTCCTTAAGTTCGGCTACTTAAATTGCAGCGGAGAATAGATTTCCACACAAACAGGGTCTCCGTAAAAGGCACACGATCCACTTGAACAATTCGAAAACTCATAGAAAGTGGGAGGCAAGTATCTCATAAATTATCCAAGCTTGTTTACTTTTTCCATTTACGACTCTAAATATGTCGCTGAGCTCTAAATACACTGCAGATCAATTAGTTTCATCTTACACTGCAATATACATTGCAAAATACAAGAGTTTATCTGAGAAAGCAAGGTTTTTGTTGCTCCAGTGTTCTGGGGAATAACAAAATGATCTTGTAACTTCTTGTTATGTAAAACACGAAAACTGTTTGTGGGATCACTTAGAACTTGAATTAACCCGTTATCTTTCTCCAAGAAGAGCTTCACTTATCCTCTAAGTTCAAAACACTTCCAGACGACGTTAAAACAACGTACATCAGATAAGTAGATAACATTCTTAATTGCTGACAATTTTCTCTGAGAAGGAATTGCTTCAAGCCTCGGAATCTGTTATGGCAGGTACATTTCACAAAAGTAGGCATCACATTGTCAAATTTCAGGCATAAGCTGCATAGAGTCTGCTCAAAGAAAATGCGTTGTGCCTTCGATTGCACCCTCTTCTTCAAGTTTTCTTTTAACGTGTACAAGTTCACCCCGAATTGATCCGTCTATTGTAATTCTTGAAAAAACATCTATACTAAGCTGATAATGACAATAGCAAATCACTGCTTTAGCTAATATCCCGAACAGTGGTCTCTTGCCCCATACATTAGAATCACTGTTTACTTCTCTTTCCTCGCTTCTAAAATACCATAAATATAATAGCAGGGACTTACAAAATACACAGCTACGCCATATTAGTATAAAATTGTGTATGAATGGAAAGTTAAGGTTCGTAATAGAGTTGATATAAATGGCTACCTATCTAACCGTTAAAGAAAGCGTTTGGCCAACATATTAGCTGAATACCCGTCATCACTTAAGGGAACTTTACTTTTCGGGGGAGACTAATCTTATTGTTCTATGACGTCACGGCCCCAAACAAAATTTTTTGACAAGATGCATTTTCATACACTCAGTGGCACTTTCCAATGACGTGTTCTTTATATTAGTAGATTGATGTATAGGACATCAAATATTAAATTATGAGATGCATGGATCTTGGCAAAATCTGTATTAATTCTAAACTTTGCTGTCAAGTAGCGGACAACACAATATCTTTTCGAAATCTGTCATAGTTTCCCGATGTTAGTTAAAAAATTACTTCTTGAGTACGGCTTTTATATACATGTATCACACCAGTCCCAACAGAGGCCAGCAACAAAGAATAAAATACAGCCTTACTCAGTTGACCTCACGTGGTTCCCAAAATTAAAATACTAGGGATTTAGGATAATAAAAATAGAATAAGATCTTTGTCGCAGTGGCCTTCTTTCATTTCAAAAGACCCTATCTGTCTTGAAGTTTTAAGTTCTTCTTACATTACAAAATTTTGTATTTTAAAATATTTTTTGTACTCAAATACATCACAAGTTTTGACATGTTAAGAAAGAATGGTTCCGTCACTAAGAAAAAAATCCCTGGACATGACAAAAGTCCGCTTGGTTTACAATAAAAGTCCGTCTTATGAGGAGTTGAATGTCCTACCGTCGTATAAATTAAAATACGACTTAATCTCTAACTTAGCATAGAGCAATTATTATTTACATTTATTTATTAATTATTTAAATTTTACGCATATTCTTACTTTGCACCGGGGAGCCCAAAAATCATTTTGAAATTCATAAAATGAAATATTTTCTAAAATATTAAAATTCCAGGTTTTATATCTATATATGTATATATGTGTGTATATATATATANGAGCGCTCCCAGGTCTCTGACATCGATGAAGTGTGTGTGTGTGTGTGTGTGTGTGTGTGTGAGAGAGAGAGAGAGAGAGAGAGAGAGAGAGTGATATATATAAAATAATGTGTATTAAGCGAAAATCGTGTAATTATCTTTTGTTGTGAACCCTTCGTGATAACTTAGTTCTAAGCAATTATTGCCATTAACTCATCCTATAGAGAAATCGGTGATCAGTCATGAATAATGTTGTTTGTGCAATACGTTGATGTGGTTTTCAATTTACTTCGTTAAATATTTTTTAACAAATAATTATTATTTTTAAGAAAATAAAAAAGGGAGGTTGAATGTGAAATGAATTGTTACAAGGAGGAAAAAAATTAAATTAAAGAATATTTTTTTGCTTTGCTCGGACACAAGGCAAATTCTGTCACACGTTTAATCTGTGTTCTTGTGATTGATGTCAAGATATAACAATAAAGAAACGGGGCTAATTTACAAGAGGTTTTTGCATTTCTCTTGACGCCTTATGTCTTCCCTGTCTACAACATCAAGGTATGTGGGGTGGGGTGGGTTTTGATGTTACATTATTACGAAATTTGTTAGCAGTTATATGTGTTAACAAGCAGAAAACATTTATTACATTGTTGGGTTTTTTAGGTAACCCCCCCCCCCTTGCCATTCAAGTTCAGATGTGCAGCGAATGACACGAAATCTTGTCTGTTTAGCTATGACAATGTATAAGATATGCTTCAAGTGAGACCCTTTAATTTTTTTTTAAATTTTTTTTTTAATTTTTTTTTTAAAACTTTTTTTTGTAATGGTCATGGCTTCTAGATTGTAACAATAAACAATGTAAAGTTTTCTTTCCTGTTCTAAATCTCCTTTACCCGGATATAAAAGAATATAGATTCCTTTATTAATGAAATAAATTAATTTTACGCTTATTTGCTGTTTTCTTTAATCACTAAAAATTAAAAATTACTAAGACGACTTTTCTAATTGACAATTACCACGTTTCAAATCATATTTTTTGTCATGTTTGTATGTATATAGTGTAAGTCTTCACTCTAATATCGTAAAACTTCTGAAGCCATGTAAAACGTCATCAAATAAATTCCAAGCAATCAAATATTTAAGTGGAACTTTCATTAAAAGTTGGGCTTTTTTTTTAATATGACGTCATATTTCTTTAACACTCCCCTCCCCCTAGTCACACATCGGCACAAATCCGTGATCCCCTCCTCCTTAGGCACATCACGACATTTACGGGCGGCCCTTGTTTTCTTTCATCACTCAAATTTAAAACAGACTCAGTTATCGACAGAAAGACACTAAAATGAAATCTATTACACTTCTCCATAGCAGTGTCAATGAGCTTTGTACAATTGTATCCCTGGCTGCGACACGGAAACATCGATTTCTCATGTTAAATTCAAATGAAGATATAGTCGAGAGTTCTGCTTCGTACAAAGTGCCCTACTCTCCATGAAACTACATTCGGAACAAAATACCAGAATTACAAGCCCCAAGTTATCATGTTAATCAAATCATGTGTATACGTTTAGTTACAATCAGCTGTGTTTGTATTTACATCCCACATGCGATTAAGGTTAACTGTAATCATAATGTAAAACTATATGTTGCGTTCGAAAAGTTTCATAATGATACTTGTAATAACAGTTTATTAAAAATAATATTTAAATATGTATGGACTTTGGTGTGACAGAACAAAGTTATCTCAAATACAGTTTTAAAATATATATATATTTTAATATAAATAATGAGAAACTATTTTTATCAATAGACATAATTTGCAATGTATGTCTGTCCTGTTCGTCTGTCCTGTCCGTGACGCTAATACTACTAATTTTAGAAAGCAGCGCACCAAAAATGATCAATAAATATATATAATTTACAATTTATGTCCAGATGACGCTACTAATTTTAGAAACCAGCGCATCAAAAATGATTCTTTTCAAAAGTACGCATAAAATTGTTATATTTGGAAATAAATGAATAAAAAATAATTAAATAAAATCAATGAAAGTTTTATATTACTCTAGCAGACCTGTCGTGCGTTGCATCGATCTCAGTGACAATGAATAAATTTAAAGAAACCAATGAATGATGTGTTTTAAAAATATTATGTCAGAAACCAACGCCGCAATGTGCAAAAAGGTCCAACTTTCTTAGCAAATGGATAAATAAATTTATAAGTAAAAAGCTTAGAAAAGAACAAACGCTCCAATATGAGTAATAATTTTTTTACTGCCATTTTACTCATGCCATGTTGCTTAATATCATTTAAAACTCATTTGGGATTTAAAATACTAACGTGCAGTAAAAAAAAAAAAAGTCATTGGGGGCCCCCTGCCCTGAGGGAATGAACATTAAGAGTTCATTGCCCGATTGTATTGAGATATAGACTCTTGAGTTTTTATATGAGACAAATATAAAAAAAATTAAGAGATGGCCAAGATCCATTATTTTTCTCAGTAACTTGTGCCAACAACTAATTTTCATATCGCTAATATAAGAAAAAACGGCAAGATCTCAACTTCAAAAACATGTTCATTTTAATTCAGTTTCAACATGGATATATTCCGCAAAATCACTAAAAATTGAATGAGGAAAATATCTTAAACATATACGAAAAAGGGGGGAAAAGGAAATTAAAAGTTCAGTTAATATAGGCAATCAAGTATTTGTATGCAAATTTTGGTTAAGATCCCTTCATATACACTGTAGATAAAGCATAAAATTATTTTTTATATAGCTCATATTAGCAAAAATGTTTGTTATGGGCCCCAGGCCCATTCGGTGAAAGATGTAAAGTTGAAAACACCTTTTCATTTTTAATCTGCACAAAATAGGATATATTTGTCATTTTTGTCGAGATCATTAATAATCGAATGAGGAATAAAAACTTAAACGTTTAAGAAAAAATGGCATTTAGTACCCCCGGCCGCGAATAAATGATCATTAAGAGTTCAGTGCCCTATAGTATTTTAATATTGAATGTAAAATTTGTATATACTATCTTTGATTAAGATCCATCAATTTACACAGTAGCTAACTGTTAAACTATTTCTATAGCTCATATAAGCAAAAATTTGATATTATATGCACCCGGCGCCCAATGAGTGTTATATATAGAAAATAATGTTGCCAGTAATAATACAGAGAGCATGCCAAACTGTTTCCAAAAGTTTCATGACGATCGGATGCATGGTTTATAAAGAACATGCACACACACACACACACTCACACACACACACACACACACGCACACACACACGCAGACATACTTTCATGTTTATATATCTAGATAAATAACCAAATCATGATATTAAGGGTTCCCAGGACCAATAGGTGCAAGATGTACATTTTGAAACATTTGTTCATTTAAATTTGGATCATGTTTGATGAATTACCGATATTTGTCGAGACCATGGCACAGAATGGGGAAATAAAATCTTAAACATTTACAAAAAAAAAAAAATCAGGGCCCCCGGCCTGAAGGAATAAATATTAGAATTTGTATTCAATATCCTACAGAATGTATCCATGGGCTATCAAGTTATTTTACACCGAGTTTAGTTACGACCTATCCATTTTTCCTCGTCGTTAACGCTTAAACATTTTGTATATAGCTCATAAAAGCAAAAATAAAGTCTTGAAAGCTTACAAAAAAAAAAGATTTTGGCCTCCAGCCCCAAAGCAATTAACATCAGGAGTTCAACACCATATTGTATTTCAATATGGGCTATAAAGTATGTATGTATTAAGTTTGGTCAAGATCCATGAATTTTCCATGTAGCTGACGCTTAAACTAATTTATATATAACTAATATAAAGGGAAACATTTTGGGCCCCCGGCCCTCATGAATGTTAATTTTCAAATTTCTTTTTCACACAAACCATTCCGTCAGCGCACTCTACAATTTCATAAAGCTTCATTGTGATCTGATGAATGGTTTAGTCAGCCTAAATGGACAAACAAACATAAATGCATTGATTTACATAAATATAGATATATACGTAAGCATAACAGGACATTAAGGTTTCCCTGACTGAGTAGGTGCAAGATGTAAATTTTGAAACATTTGTTCATTTAAATTATGAACATATTAAATAAATTTGCTACTTTTGTTGAGACCATGACAAAGAATGGGAAATAAAATATTAAAATTTACGAAAAGATAATCAGGCCCCAGAGACCGAATAGTTGAACATTATAGATTCAAGTCACCTTGATTAAAAAATGGGCTATCATGGTCATTATACACCACGTTTGGTTAAGATCCATTCATTTTTCCAGTCATTAACGCTTAAACAATTTGTATACATCTCATATAGGTAAAAACAATATTAAGGGCCCCCATGCCCAAAGAGATTAACTTTAACATACCTGTTTATTTCAATCTAAATCATGATATATTAATTTTTAAAAATATTCTTTCAAGGTTCTTTAAAATCAGAATGGAAAGAAAGTGTAAAACGCTTACGAAAATAAAGATTTTGGGCCCCCGGCCCCAAAGGAATGGGAATAAGGGGTTGAACGCATTGTGGTATTTTAATATGGGTTATAAAAATTCTTTTACACCGAGTTTTGTCGTGAGAGGGTACTTAACAATTTCCCTAAAGTTTCATGCTCCTACCTACACGGGAATTTAGAGAATTAGGGATGAGTCGGTTTTGATTATAAGAAAAACTAAATGTTGGCCCCTGGTCCCCCATGAGAGGAAATTTTAACATTCTTTTTGCCAATTTTTGTTGGACGCGCGTACTCAAAAAATTAACCAAAGTTTCACCTATACGGGAAATAGGAGAATTAGGGATTTTCAATTTTTATGTAGCTCATATAAGGAAAACCCGTTTTTGGCGCCCCGGCCCCCATGAGTGGGAAATTTAACTTTTTTTTCCAATTATAATTAGGAGCGTGTACTTAACAAATTTCCAAAAGTTTCATGGTTCTACCTACACGGGAAATAGGAAAATTGGTGATTTTCAATTTTTATAGAGCCCAGATAAGGAAAAAGTTGTTTTTGGGCCCCCAGCCGGACATTAGCGAGATTTTTTAAATTTCTTTTTCACCAATTTTCGTAGTGAGAGGGTACCCAACAACTTCCCAAAGTTTCATGCTTCTACCTACACGGGAATTTAGAGAGTTAGTGATGAGTCGATTTTTAATATAAGAAAAACTATATTTGGGCCCCCGGTCCCCAATGAGAGGGAATTTGAATATTCTTTTTGCCAATTTTTGCGGGAGCATGTACTCAAAAAATTTCCAAAGTTTCATGCTTCTACCTATACTGAAAATAGGAGAATTAGTGATTTTCAATTTTTATATAGCTCATGTTAGGAAAAAACCATTTTTTGACCCCGGCCCCCATGAGTCGGAAATTTAACTCTTTTTTATTATTATAATTGGGAGCATGTACTTAACAAATTTCCAAAGTTTCATGGTTCTACCTCCACGGGAAATAGGAAATTTTTTATAGAGCCCAAATAAGGGGAAAAAATATTTTTGGGCCCTCGGCCCCACATGAGCGAGATTTTTTAAATGCTTTTTCGCCAATTTTCGTCGTGAGAGGGTAACCAACAACTTCCCAAAGTTTCATGCTTCAACCTACACGGGAAGTTGGAGAATTAGGGGTGAATGAGTGAGTTAGTCAGTCAGTCAGGGCTTTCCCTTTTATTAGTATAGATATACATTTTTGTTTGTTCTGATGAACATTTGTTCAAAATAAAGAGATTACAGCTGTGAGATATTTATTTTAAAAACTTCTATCATTTTTGACGGGTGATACCCTAGTTATTTTCATAGTTTTGAAAAATTCAAAAAATGCTTTCCCGTATGTCGCTTTTGTATTCCCTAATTTTTCTTCAAACTCTTTCTTGAAAATTCTTTCTGTAAAAATTCTTTTTTAACTTGTATTATGACTTAAGCCTTTAAAAAAAAAAATAATAATAATTAACTTTTAAACGAGAGCCGTTAGTTTATTTTATATTCCGCCGCCGTTAGCAACTACATGTCGGCTTGTTGCCAGAAGGACTACAAACTTTTTGTCTCCCATGGGTACCGATTGAGACCACTACCACTAATTGTTAGGTTTGTTGTATTCTTATCTTTCCCGAGACGGTCATGATGGGGTTAAGCTACTTCTATGCATGGCAAAAGTCTGGGATGGTAGTGGTTTGGAAAATTGCTTGAAAATAATTCAATAGAATAATAGCTATTGCATCTGTATCATTTAATAAGTGTTATGTCCCCTTCCTTTGTTCATTCTGTCAATTGATGTTATATATTATTCATAAGAGATTCATTATTCATTTGATGGTTAATCCCATGTGGAGGACGCACGTTTGAGCACTAGTACTTCTTGTTTATGAGAAATCTTTCCTTTAAGTCTCTTCTTGAAACTCTCTTTCTCTATCTCTGTCTCTATCTATCTATCTATCTATCTATCTATCTATCTATCTATCTATCTATCTATCTATCTATCTATCTATCTATCTATCAGTGTCAATGAGCTTTGTACAATTGTATCCCTGGCTGCGACACGGAAACATCGNATATATATTTATATATATTTATTTAGTTATTTATTTATTTATAGATATTAAAACATATATATCTAGTTTATCATTAAATTATCAATGAGCTCAACTTAAAAGTGACGAAATAAAAATTAACAAATGCCTGCTCTACCATTCCAATTTCCTTCATTACGCTCTAATTTAATTCAACAATTTTTGTTTTATTTCACTGTACTAAGTGCAAGCCTCAAATTATTTACATAATAATTAAATCTTCAACGCTACGACACAAAAACTGTCTCCATCACACAGCTCTTTCAAATATTCATTACACTACTTCATCATGCACCTTTCTGATTCATCTTGCACCTTCTGCATCGTCCTACTGTTTCTCACACCGCATCATAATTTTTTTCATTGCACCTTGTACTTTTATGAATGAAAGAATAAGCTTGATTTGGTGTGTTTGGAGGGAGGGGGGAAATTGGAGTTCAAATTTTGGTATCTGTTTGATAAATCACTAACTTACGTTGGAACGATCTCAATATAAAGGAATAATTTCAAAGAAATTAATGAGTGGTACTTTTTTTAAAACAATTATGCCAGAAAGCATCACGGAAGTGAGCTTTGAAAATTCCAAATATAAAAGGCAAATGGATTAATAAAATAAAATGTTTAAATAGCTTACATAGGAAAAGAATATACTAAGGCCCCCGATCCAAAAATGAGTAATACTTTTTTAAAAAATATAGATTGAATGAAACTGTACTCGTCAACTTATCAAATTATCAGGGCAAAGATAGATATATCTTAAACTTTCTCATACATATCATGTATGGCATCTGTCCATCTACGATAGACGACAGATATATTTTTATTATTTGCAGCTTTTTGTGCAGGTGATGAGACAAATCTTCGAGTGGCTGTATCTTCTGCATGTCACACACACGAATGCAGTGAGGCAATGTTGCCTGGTCTTCCTCCTCACTCCTCCATCTTTTTTCAAATGCTTCCGCCCTTATTTGCTCCTCTGCTCTTATTAATCCTTCTTTCACTATAGCTCGCAACTTGGACCTATCCTCTGCCAGGTTTTCCCATTTTTGTATGTCAATGTTGGCTACTTTGATGTCTCTCCTGCATATGTCTGTGTATCTGAGACATGGCGACCAAACGACCTTTTCCGTAGGGCCAGCTCTCTGTATAGCACATCCTTGAATATGTGATCAGTTTGCATTCTCTTGACGTGTCCAAGCCACTTATCTCATTCTCTATTGAGAGGGTGTTCAAAATGGTCGATCCCAAACATTTAAACTATAAACAACATTCAAGTTGCAGTCGTCATTGGTGATAGTGCGGAGTGAGGCAGCATCCTGTGCCATAATGTTGATTTTCTTAATGCTAATGGTCAGACTGCAGACTGAGAAGTTGGATACAAGGTTCTGCATTCCGTCTGCTGTGTGAAATATCAAGGCGGAATCGTCTGCAAATAAGAGCTCGCGTAGCAAAATTTGCCTACTTTGGTCTTTGCTTTAAGCCGTGCAATGTTGAATAATCTCCCATCAGCTCTGTTGTGTATATTTACGTCACCGCTCTGTTGTTCTTGAAGGCATACTGGAGTAAGCTGGAGTAAATATTGCAAATAGAGTAGGTGCCAGCAAGCAGCCTTCCCTTACTCCACTACTCACTGGGAAAGCCTTTAAGGTGGCACCGTTATAGCACACTGTGCCCTGCATGTTATCGTGGAATTTCTTGATAATGTTAAGCAGATGTGCAGGGCAGCCTATTTTAACCAAGATATGGGAAAGGCCGTTTCTGCTGGCAAGATAAAAAAGCTTCAGTTAGGTCGATCAACGCGATGAATTTAGGCATCTGTTGCTTCCTACATTTCTACTGAAGCTGACGAAGAGAGTAGATCATGTCTATGATTGATCTTCCGACTCAAAAGCAAACAATGCGATACTGGGAGTACACGCGATGCTAGTGTCTGCAGGCGTGTTAATGCAACTCGGGCGAAGGCCTTTCCAACTATACTGAGGAGAGAGATTCCACAATAGTTATTTCAGTCAATTTTGTCTCCTTTATTCTTATACAATGTAACGATGTTGGTTTCTTTTAAATCATGTGGTATCTGTCCCTGTTCCCAACACAGAGTGAGGAGGTCGTGCAAAGGCTGTAAAATTACTTCTTTTTCACATTTGAGAACTTCTGGTGGAATTCCATTATATCATACAGGCGAATATATAGCTCATACAAGTAACATAAATATACATTATGGGCCCCTTGAGCCCTGAGTGTTAAATTAAAAATAATAAATTAACACAGGTACCAACCCGGGGGGGGTACAAAACAATATTTCAAAGTTCCATGGCGATCGAAAGAATGGTGTAGTAGGCTGTAGGACATGCGCGCGCACACCTGAGGTGTAGCAACGACCTGGCATCGCGGTAGTTGCAAAGGGTGCCGAAGACTAATCCTTCAATTTATTCAAATGTAATATTTTCCTACTGTCTAGATTCTTTTTATAGCCAAGGGCGTGAAAGACCCAATTACGCTTCTGCATCTTTCTAAATTATCTATTTATCTGTCTGTCTGTCTGCCTGACTGTCTGTTCGTTTATCCATGTATCCTACCTATTCATCATTCCATCCATCCATCTATGTAAAGTCAGACCTCGCTAAGTCGAACATACTTATGTCGAAATCCTCCTATATAGAATTAATTGTTAGGTCCAGGCCACATTCCATAAGACTAATGTATTTTATATATCATTAACTCGAAGATTTTCGGCTTCCAACCTCCGTAAGTCGAATTTTCCAAGGCGTTTGGGTAAAAGGAAAAATCTTAATACCCCACCCCAGTCTAGAGGATATCAAGTTTGGGGGAGGGGCTTTCTCGTTGGTTTTTGTTTTTCAAAGCTAAGTTGGCTTCCTTTCATATGAAACATCAGACACCGCCTCTCCTTCCTGTCAAACCCTTTTGCTTGTCTGACTGTTTTCCATCCCGCCTCTTTCTTTTAACATTGTATTTCATTAATCTGCGCCGATTATGTCATTTTCCCTAAATCGAAAAATCCGTTATTCGAATTTGTTTTCTTTGATTTCGACTTAGAAAGGTCCGACTGCATTAATCTATTTAATCTATCTTGCATATCTGTGTAGCTATATATGTGTCTATCTATCCCATTATGCCCGCCCCCTCCCAAATTCACCAATGAGCTAACGCTTAAACTATAATTTAAATAGTTCATATAAGCACAAACAAAAACATTAAGGGTGCCTGGGCCCATTCATTGTATGTTTTTAAGTTCAAAATACATTTTTATTTCAATAAATTTTAATGAATTAATTCATCTATGTTTCTCCAGATCTAGTTTAATTGAATAGGAAATACAATTTTTAAAGTTTACGAAAAAAAGGCATTTGTTGCCCCGGGCCCTGAAGGAATTAACATAAGGAGTTCATTGCCCTAGAGTATGTTAAAGGGGGGCTATCAAGTTATATTTACTTATTTTATTCAAGATTCACTCATTTACACAGTAGATAACGTTTAAACTAATTTTTATCTAGCTCATGTTAGCTAAAGACACAATTTTGGGCCCCCAGAGCCACATGAGTGTTAGATTTAAAAATTTAATTAGCTAGTTATCATCCCGGGAGCGTACAAAACTATCTCCCAAAGTTTAATGGCTATAGGATGAATGGTGTAGCAGATTATAACAGACAAACAGGTTGGCATACTTTCAATATATATATATAAATCAGAAAGTAGGAACATGGTTTATACATGTATACGTCAACTAATAAATATTTTAAAACCGATGATATCTCTGTCACGGTAGACATTAAAAGAGTTTATAATGATCTTTTAAAATAAAAATCAAAATATACTCTTTTTTTTAACCCTGGTAGTAATTATTATTTAACTAGTAATTTACCCGCGCTTTGCTACGGAAATTAGGATTTCAGTTAGCGTTGAGAACCCGCGTAACACCAATTCAAAACACCTACTGATTTTAATCTGAATCAAGATGGATATACTAAATATATTAACTTCAACCGTTCAGGTTCCTACGTACACAAGAACTTGGAGATTTAAAGATGCGTCTTTTGTATATAACTCAGATTGGGAAAAAAAAAACTATATTTCGGCAATCACCCCCCTACTGAGAGGTGATTTAATATTTTTTGCCTCTTACCATCGCGGGGGGAGGGGGGTACTCAACAACTTCCAAAAGTTTTAAGTTTCTACCTGCAAAGAAACCTGCTACCATCGCGAATGTGAATTTAGCAACTCCCCAACGTTTTATGTGTCTACCTACACGGGCAATAAATGAATTATAGATTTTGAATTTTTATAAATCTCATATAAGAAAAAAATACGTTTTTTGGGCCACGGCCCCCATGAGTGGGACATTTAACTCTTGTTTTTCTATTATAATTGGGAGCATATACTTAACAAATTTCCAAAGTTTCATGCTTCTACCTACACGGGAAATAGGAAAATTAGTGATTTTCAATTTTTATAGAGCCCAAATAAAGAAAAAAGTTATGGGGGCCCAAAACCCCACATGTGCGAGATTTTTTTAATTCATTTTCGCCAATTTTCGTCCTGAGAGGGTAACAACCAACTTCCCAAAGTTTCATGCTTCTACCTACACGGGAAGTTGGAGAATTAGTGATGAATGAGTGAGTGATATAAGGAAAAAACCTTTTTTGGGGCCCCGGCCCCCATGAGTGGGACATTTAACTCTTGTTTTCCAATTATAATTGGGAGCATATACTTAACAAATTTCCAAAGTTTCATGCTTCTACCAACACGGCAAATAGGAAAATTGGTTATTTTCATTTTTTATAGAGGCCAAATAAAGAAAAAAATGTTTTTGGGCCCCCGGCCCCACGTGTGCAAGATTTTTTAAATTCATTTTCACCAATTTTCGTCGTGAGAGGGTAACCACCAACTTCCCAAAGTTTCATGCTTCTATCTACACGAGAAGTTGGAGAATTAGTGATGAATGAGTGAGTGAGTCAGTCAGTCAGTCAGTGAGGGCTTTCCCTTTTATTAGTATAGATATGTATATATTAATTTTTTTAATATATGTAAACAATATGAAAGCCCAATTAACTGTCTCAGTAACGCTAATGGACATAGTACAACAGTCCAAAGCAGTTAAAAAATAAAGATATCATCTTGGTTTCGAGGTTAACAGAGCGCATGGTATGTATCGCTGTAAAATGTTATATGACATCATTGTTTAAACATATATTTTAATTTTGGAAAAGGGAACGATGAAATAAAATAGAATTTGATGAATTATAATTATAAAATATTTTGTGTACATTTCCGCTAATTTAATAGTTCGTATTAATCACATAATTTACTTGGGCTTTTGAAAAAAAAGTGGGTCCCCTACAATTCCTAGTTCAGTTATATAATGCGAATTTTCAGAAAGCCTATTAAAATTGTTTTTGATTTGCGTGTAAGATCAAATATGTTATTTTTATCAATACTAATAAAAGCCAAAGCCCTCACTGACTCATCACAAATTCCCCAACTTCCCGTGCAGTTGGAAGCATGAAACTTTATGGAGTTGTTGAGTACACTTCCGCAATGGTGACAGGTGAAAAGTAATTAAATTATCACTTATTAGGGGTCGGGGGCCCTAATGTAGTTTTTCCTTACATGAGCTTCATAAAAACTGAAAATCACTAATTCTCCAATTTCCCGTTTAGGTAGAAGCATGAAACTTTGGGAGTTGAGGAGTACAAATCCGCAATGCTAGCATGCATAAATGATATTTCAATTATCACTTACTGGGGGCCGGGCACCGGGGGTCTAAATTTATTATTTTTGTAATATTAAAAACTGAGTCATCCCTATTCTCCAATTTTCCGTGTAGGTAAAAGCATGAAACTTTGGCAAGCTGTTGAGCAAATTCTACCAACCAAATCTGGCTACAAAGAATTTTAAAATTTCCACTAATTTGGGGCCGGGGCGCAAAAACTTTTTTTCCTTATATGGGCTATATACCAATTAAAATGACTAACTATCCTAAAACCCGTGTGGGTATAAGCATGAAACTTTGGGTAGTTGTTGAGCAAATTCTCCCGACGATAAATGGCAAAAAAGAATTTTTAAAATCCCACTCACGAGGTCCAGGGGCCCAAAACCATTTGTTTTCCTTAAATTGGCTTTAAAAATTGAAAATCACTTATTCTCCTCTTTCCCGTGTAGGTAGAAACATAGTACACTTCTGCAATGGTAAGAAACAAATCAATTATTTTAATTATCGCCGGGGCACAAATTTAGTTTTTTCTATATATTAAAAACTGACTCATCACTAATTCTCCTATTTCCCGAGTAGGTAGAAGCATGAAACTTTGGAAAGTTGTTTAGTACACTCTCGCAACAATAATTGGCCTGGGGTCAAAATGTGGTGTTTTTTTTCTAATATGAGATATATAAAAATTGAATATCATTAATTCTCCTATCTCCCGGGTGGGTAGAAGCATGAAACTTTGGAAAGTTGTTGAATTAATTTCAGCAATGGTAAAAGGCGAAAAAATTATCCTAATTATCACACCCCGTAGGGGACATAGCCCAAACATAGTGTTTTCTTATATAAACAACTGACTTATATTTTTTCACGGGACAATGAAAGACATACAGAAAAGACAGTGAAGTTAATATATGTAGTATAACATCATGATCTAGAATAAAATCATTATGTGTTTTGAAAGGGTATTACGCTAACTGCAATCCTAATATTCTGTAGAAAGCGTGGGTATTTTGCTAGTTATTTAATAAGATTCAATGAGATTCCTTAAAACCCCTAAATAATTATTTTATTTTATTTTATTTTTTTACAAAATAGAATATATTTAATTTTAAACAATAGGATGAAATAGTTGTGCCTTCTTAAATGTTCTTCTCATCGCAATTTACTTTTAAGTTATCGCGAATTAATGGGGGGTGCTGTCTGGGTTAAAGCCAGGAGCCCCCGATGATTTAGGGGCCCCAAACTTATATTGTATTAAAAAAAAGTTGGCTGGAACGGGCCCGAGGTGGAATGGCAGCTAGGAGCCCCGTCCAATCTTGATCCGCCCCTGAGTTATCGTTCTAGCCCCATAGGTTATAACGTATCAGAGAACTTAAAGGCTTGTCGGTAACGGTGAGTTGTTTTTTTAATGGTGTATTCACTTAGTAAATGAGAGTTTAAAATAGAACAATTACTTTAGTTAGCTATACCAAGTGCATTTTGCTCAAAAAATATATTTCCGGATCATGTGAAAGAGAAGACATGTTTAGCAGTTGTTCATGACTAAAAAAAACCTTCAAAAGAAATTATTGACGAAAAAATATTTTAAAAATTTGTATGATGACTTCCATCAGAGTGGATGATGTGACAGAAACACAACCAGAAACGTGTGCATGACATTTGATGTAAGCTATAGAAACACAACTTATTATATAACTGCAACCAAAAAAGGCATGACACGTGTGGGAAGTAATAGGAACATAAATAATAACATAACTCCAATCAGGAATATGTACATGACATTGAGGTAAGCGATAAGATCACATCTAACTGTATAGTTCCAACTAGAAATTTAACATGGCACTATTCAGCAGTTAAAGGAAGATAAATAATTAATAATTCCAACCAGAAAAATGTCCGTGAAATTTTAAGGTTGGCTCAGCTAGTTCTCAGTTTGATCCAATTTTGGATTACGCCATGCGAAATAATTTTTTTTATAATTCACTGGTTTGATGAGACCAACAGAATGTTCTAAGAAACACACACAACCCCATTGCACAACAATAAAATGTTTTTCTTGTTTTATTTCACTTACATTGTTTAGTCCAAGGAGGCAGCGAGTTTCTATTCCTTTCCTGTAAAACTTGGAGAAGACAAGAGAAGCCCCGCCAATTGCACCGTCGATCGATA
The DNA here is from genome assembly GCA_002072015.1 of Radix auricularia. Lineage (NCBI taxonomy): Eukaryota > Metazoa > Mollusca > Gastropoda > Lymnaeidae > Radix > Radix auricularia. The sequence continues at coordinate 129,653 of MUZC01004410.1, read as the reverse complement.
TATCGTAACATTGAAGAATGATAACTTCCCCCCGATTGTTTCCTTTTTATTGAGACTCACACTGTCGTGTCTTGGTACTCATACTTATTTTTTTCGGGGGGGGGTAGTGGTGGGGATGACGTACGCAATACTTTAGTGATGTATGTTGAAATTATCATTTAACGCATTTTATTAGTGCATTTTAATAGATTTCTTCGTAAGTTAGCAATAACAGTAAGAAGTAAGTGGGTTAGGCATTGCGTGTTTTAACATGAGATACCAGAACACATTTGCCATTTCTACGGCTGGTTCGGTCACCTGATATCACATATTTTTAGGGTGAGCTTTTCAATGCATAATGATCTTTTGATTGGCCATTTCTGAGATAAATTTTGTAAGTTATTTTTAGCTGCATGCATGCTTACCGTATCGAGCTTCAAAACTACTCTTGCTAAGTCTCAAGATTAAATATCAAATATAGTAATATAGGCAACTACAATAATTTATTTTAAATAATACGCCCAAACAAGTCTTTCAATCAGTGGCGTAGCTGGGGGCGGTCCGCCCCGGGTAGCACTCATTCAGAAGGCGGCATTTGTTGACATTTGAAAAGTAAAGCCATTTCCGAAAACCGCCCTTTTTATTTTGAAGGGGGAAAAACAATGTGAAACAAAAATATTCTTAATTTTGAGTCTCAAGTAACGTATTCGTGCAACATTTGTTGTTATAACTAACGCAAAACCGTTCAAAAATTTAAAATCGCTCAAAAGAGAGTAACGATATTTCTGGAAAATTTAGTGGTATTCGTCACAAATGGCGCTTTTATAATAAAACTGCATAAAAAACGACAACACATCACCACTGGTCCGAAAATATGTATTATTAATATCGCAACGACAGTTTTTTCCTGGAGTTTTGACATGCGCAGTATGATGCACTAACAAGTATGACTTAGTGGTTATAATATGGTGTTTAACTTGCAAGTAGAAATTTATATTATTGTTTCAGTTTTCATAAAATTATTGTAAGATAACTTTTTTTTTTAATTTCTATTGCGTTAAAGTAGCCCTTTTAGCTTGTGTTTTTCATTAAAGTACGGTTATTTATTAAAGATGAACGGTTATTCATTTCTCCGTTAATAAGCACCACAATAACATAAATAATTTCGAAAAAGACATATTTAAAAATTTCAAGCGTCTGGGAAAAGTTGACATCTGAAGTTAATAGTAAATTGAGATCAGATGCTGGAATTTTATTCGGTTCAATGCAATCTTTTTTTTTCTATAGTATCTCAAATTTATGGAAACCCGTCTTCTTTAAATTAATGGAACAAAGATATGTGCTAATACAGAACGCTGTTGTATAGAGTTAGAGATATCAACTGAACGCCGAGTTAGAAGTAGAAAACATATGAGTGGGGAAAATTCAAAAGACGTGGTTCTATCTTTAGAGCGAGAAGTACAACGATAAATTATTTTTATGCATAGATGGAATTATAAAAGAAAAAAAAGAACATGCTGATGAGTTACATGTTTTTGCGAGAAAATATTTGTGTATAATACCATGTAACCTGCTAAATGAAGAATTGGAACTTCAAATAAATTTCTTTATTTATTTGTATAAAGAATCGTTCGATATTGACAGATAAAGGATTCAGGTTTTTATCGCAGTACACAGGCCCGGTCTTCGCCATTGCGAGGCCCTATGCAGCGTAGAATGAGAAAAGGATTGTGCTGGGCCCAGTTTGGGTAGGAAAAACGTATTAATAATAAGTAAAAATTAAGATATGTGGGGCCTATGAAAGCGCGGGGCCTAAAACCAGCCCTGGCTGTACCAACACTACAAGATAAGGCATAATGTTAAAATAACGGGGAAAGGGGAGGAATGACCCCTTGATCTTTTAAAATATATTGAACAGTATAGATTGTAAATTCTTTTCCCAACATTATAATTTTGCTAATAATTTTTTCAACAATTGCTATCAGTGTATCTAGTTGTGAAAGGAGCTTCTTTAAACTGAAGTTGAAAAAAAAATTATATTCGCTCCACAATAAGTGATTTAAGACTACACAATCTTCCAATATTGTCCATAGGGCAAGAAAGTACAAATAATTAAAATTTTTATAACATAATATACGATGTTTCTACTATGAAAGTTAGGTAAGTAAGTAAATGTATAAATATTTTTTTTTAAAACATTCTGGTGTATATATCTTCTTTGTTTATAAAAAAAAAATCATATATTTATAAATTATAAATAAAATAATAAAAGCATATTAATTGTTAATGTTTTTTGGGCGTAAATATGGAATAGGTTTTGTCTCATTTTGGGGTGGGGTGACCTGCGACCCAAATTTCTTTCTTGTGGCCTTCAAAACAATTATCTTGTATTTGTTTAATTGTGTATTTATAGGTATATCATCTTATACGGCCTCTTTTATTGCTGCTTACATGAACGAAGCATGCAATGCTAAAAATGTTCCCCACATTTGACAATGTAAGTCGTTTCAATTAAAATTATTTATTCATGTTTGTTAGTTTATTTTTTAAAAAAACATCAAACGATTGACTGAAGGGGTTGTACATAAAGGACATCACGCGATTCCGGCTGATTTTCCTCCCCCGCCCTTCGTCAAACGTCGTCCCGAAACGAAAACTTAGACCCCATCCTTATTGTGCGTCAAAAAGATTCCGCCACCCCCATAAAAACCTTATTTTCTATTTGAGAATGAGTAATGTTTCAAATCATTTTTTAGGTCATTTAAATATGGTTCTAATATCGTAACATGCGTGAAGCCACGTAAAACATCATTAAATAAATTGTCGGTAATCATATATTTAAGTGGAACTTGTATTTAAAGTTGCGCGTTTTGAATGACGTCAAATATGTGACTCCCCTATCCCCCCCGGTGCGTGACGTCATTTATGGGCGGCATATTAGAGACCGCCCTGGGCGGCAAAAGTTCTAGCTACTCCACTGCTTTCAATGCAAATTATTTGTAGCGGAACATGGTGTGATGATAAGACGTGGAGTTAAAATTCCATTGACACAAATAGAAATTTGTTTCATATCTGTAATATATTTTTTTTAATAAATTCATTTTATTGTCATTTACTTTTTGTTATTGTTTATCTAAATATTGTATTCGGGCATTTAGAATTCCAAAGTGAATGCCATTACGAATATTTGTTAACCTCATGCGCGAAACAAATTACTAATTGTAAATGTCAACAAGAAACCATGTGAGATTCAGTGAGAACTTTCAGCCTGAGAGTGGTAATATTGACACTGAAAACATGTGGCGCCTATTGTTAACGTTCACTTATTTGTTTTCGGAAGAGAGTGGAAGCCTTTAGCTTTAATGTTGATGATAAACCTTAAAAACTCAGTTGCGTCCTCTTGATTTAGGAGGGTGGTGAAGTTAAAAGTCATTGTTTTCTTCAACACCTTTTCTATAAAACCCAACTTTCAAAGCTTGAACTGTCATGGTAAACTCTGGAGATTAAAGGATTAAGTCCTCGTGTCCTGTCACATTTTAACAGGCTACAAACAACTCATCTGGAATTTTTTAATGTGTGACTTAAGCAAAATTTAAGCTTTTATTTCCTGAAACTCAGAAATAAATATGTTATGCTAAACTGCATGGACATAACTATATTTCACGCTGGGATGGGGGCTGAATGGGTTTTTTTTTAATTTATTTTCTAATATATTTTTTTCATTGAAAAGGCGTTCAACTAAGTTAACCATGCAAAGAGAATGACAATTAAATGAATAACAATCTGAAATATAGTTACATTAAAATGTGTGCCCCAAATTATGTATGCTGTCAAGCATAAAAACCATTTTTTAAAAGTCAGATTTAAATTATATATTCTGATATAGGATCCTGTGAAGCTAGTCCACGAATGTGTTTGTAATAGCAGATTAGCATTGGAGGTTGTTGCAGATAAGTGACTAACTGCTTGGAGTACAATGACAAAGAAAAAACTGCTGTCACACTATTTTAAAGAAAAATTATATGTGCATTAAATTGTCATTTATGACAGGTTTTCAGATTGCATTAAAGTCTATTGCGATGTTTTGCATCGTTCTAAAGAAATTCCTTCCTCAAAGTGCATACATTTCCATAGTGAGAAATATTCAAGGTTAAAAATGAACATCTTATTTTTGGACAAAGACATTTAATAAACATAAAACTTATATATTAATCTCAGCAAGGACATAATATTGAAATTTACAAAGTCACTTACCATTTTTTTAAAAAAAAGAAAATTTTTAACAAAGAAAAATGTATACAAACAACACGCAAACTGTGCATTGAAAGCCAAAATATTGTCAAAGTTTTCAGAAGGCTCTTGCAGAATATGTAAAAATGCTTGCAAGAGAAAAAAACAAAATGTAGTTACGGTGCAAACAAATATTTTTTCCAAGGCCAATAAAACAGTTTTAATTAACAGTGAATACAGATTGAAGAAAACAACTTTTAAAAAGTGGCCGCTGAAATCAAAGATAATTTTGTCCAGAGCGAATTTCCACATAACATGAACATTGTTTACATGCAGCCTATTCAACAAGGCCTTAAAGAGACCATATTGTCATGAAAGATCTAGTCAATATTGTCAGTCAACATAGTCCGTTTATTTTTATATCTGTATTTCAAAATATATTAAATTTTGAAAAGGGGGGGGGTGGTTACCTGGAGACCAAGATCTATGCTTAAAGCTATTTCTATGTTGGGTCACAACCACAAGTTTAAATGAAGCTTTTTAGAATTAAATTCTTACAGTTCCTTTTTGTCAAGCAACAAATCCTGTTGTTTATATTTTTAATCATTACAATCAAGTAAAGCATTTAGACCATAAAGACAAATTTCTCTTTCACACAAACAAAATGTTAATATAATGTTTTATAATGACGCAGTCACACTTTTGCCAAGCACCGAATTTTAACATTTTAATGACTAAACAGACATGGGGAATAAAACGTTAATCTCATGACGTCAAAAGAAATTTGAATACAGTTGAAGTTTAATGTGAAATGAAGACGTTTTTGTGGTATATTAGTGTCGTAAAGAAAGAAAGAAGTAGCACAGGAAAACTCAAAATGTATGTTAAGATTAAAAGCTATTTACTCGAAATAATCTTAAAGTGCAATGCATTAAAGAAAGAAAAAGTTACGGATGTGTAAAACGTGTATCTAAAGAAATGAAACAGTGTGTACATGAAACTTGTGTATTTGTTCAGGTATTTTTCTTTAATATTTTTAGACATAGATTTTCTTTCCTAGTATACTGAAGGATGCCTCCTCATGCTGTGATTTTGCTTACTATTTCCAGTGCATCATTGACAATTTTAGTCTCCATCGAAATCCGATCCAGATGTTCTAGTCAGTATATTTAGTCTATGGAGACTACAATTGTTGGAAAACACTTTTTTCCACACTGAGGTTTAGGTGCGCATCTTTCACAAACCTGTGGGTTAGTTAGTATTTAGTTAGTATTTAGTTGAAATTTAGTTAGTATTTAGTTAGTACGTGCACCCACTTCTTCCTTCCGTAAAGCTCCAGCCATCTGCCTAGACTCTCACCAGGCAGTTTCCATGGGCTTCTATAGCTCTCCATGCTTCTTAGTGCTGAAGTCTATGTTTGCCCACCTCAGCATTTGCCAGTGGCTAGCGTTTATTTACACAAGATACAATCAGCAGTGGGCTTCTCTGAGCGTCGTTATCAATTATTAGATCTTCCATACAGAGTCGAAATGAGTAATAAAAACCCGCATGCAGTGAAAGATCAAAAAAATTCATGTATGAGAATTATAATTAAGTAATTTGAGCAGCCAACTTGAAAGAAATATTTGATTAAATATGTCTCCGTCTCCATATATCCCAGTATTGTGTCTATGCTGAGCTTTATCAAATTTGATCAGTGTATGTATAATGTGAAACATCATATATATATATATATATATATGTATATTAGTTGTAGACCATCGCACGTTTCAACGATCTCAGAAGAAATGACATTTAAATAAACCAACAATGCAATTGGTGATATTAAAATACGAGCATTCCAGAAACATTCCAGGAAGTGTACTAAAGAACGTCCAAGTGTTTGTTGACAATGGGATAGTTATAATAAGATTTTAATAGTTTGAATACAATAAATAATAAAACGACGTCTATGGCCCCAGACCCCTAATGGTTGTTAACATTTTAGGCAAAAAAAACTTTTTGGGTGTTTACTCAACAACTTCCTAAAGTTTCATGGAGAACAGATGATTTATACAGCCTATGTAAAAAAAACTTACAAATGGAGTAAGGTGGAACTTTCAAAAACTAAAAACCCTGCAGATTTTATATGTAACATGATTGCGATTTATGACAATATTTGTCATCATTTGCGTAAAATGTAATGGGGGAATAAAATCTTGACAGTTTAAAAAAAATATTTCCCCGAAAGAATGGACATTGGGAGTTAAACGCCCTATAATATTTTATTAATAACCATTAGTTTTGTTCAAGATCCATCCATAAGTTTAGTAGTTAATGTTTAAAATATCTTTTTTAATAGCATATCAGGGGAAAACGACAGTTTGAGGCCCCCCCCCTCCTTACAATTATTATTTTAAAATACCATATATTAACTTTACCGTTTTGTTGTTCTGTCTGTCTGTCGGGGTCCGCCAGTGGAAAAACAAAAGTAAAAGATGACCCATTTCCCATGATCCTTTAAAGCTGGAATTTTGCACATAAACTTCTGTCACTTGTCATCTATGAATGCATTGTATCAAAATTTCTGATCGATCGAATTTACCGTAATTGAACAAATAAATTTTTGGTTTCTCTCTATGTATCTCAATGTAGCATGTGTAGCCGTTTGCTATAGTTGACCTCCGTGGGTCAATGGAGGTTCACTACAGCCCTCTATGTCACAAAGGAATGTCGCGCGGTGCGTATTATATTGCACATAATCAATGATGTTAGGTATGTCTTATAATCAAGGGATTTTTTTTTTAATGACAATAAGGGTCCCGGGCACAATCGGTTGAAGAGTTTAATTTTAAAATATCTCTTTATTTCAATCCCCATCATGGTGGATACATTAATCAATATTTGTCACATTTTTATCTATAATGTTTGAAATACTTTTTTTAATCGTCTATATAGGGCCTAATAAAAAAAATAATATAAAAAACATGCACACCCACTACCAAAAAAAATTATAAAAATTTTTTTTTTAAAAACCTATGCTTTCTTGTATTCAACAAATTCACAAAGTTTCATAATGATCAGATGACTAAAATAATATGTATATTGCTGATATCAGCAAAAAATGACATTAAAAGCATCCGGGACAAATCAGTGCAAGTAATAAAGTTCGAAACACCTGTTCATTATAATCTAGATGATAATGAATCTAGGTAGCAATTTTTCTCAAGGTCGTGTAATATTAAATGGGGATTTAAAATTTAAGAAAATAGATTAGGGGCTCCAGTCCCCTACCGATTGGAAATTAGGAGTTCAATTCCCCATGGTAATTTAATAAGGGCTATCAAGATTTTGTTTACCAATTTAGGTCAAGTTACAACCATTTAACCAGTATCTAACGCTTAAACTAATTTTTTATGTAGCTTACATTAACAAAAACGGTTTTAAGGGCCCTCTGTCTTCCCCCACCCCTCGTGAGATTTATTTTTAAATTTCCATCTACCATCCTGGGGCCGTAAATAGTGTCCCAAATTTTAATAGAAATCGGATGAATTGTGTAATAAACCGAAAATCATAAAGGGCCAATAGACAGACATATGTGTTTAAATATATATATATATAATTTACCAGAACAAGCACAAGACGAGTGCAAATAAGCATGACAGTGACCCTCGCCAGTGTCGGTCAATCAGAGTTTATGGTTGGTAAGCTATGGTGTTGTAGGGTTGGGGTACATGTCCTGAAATCAACAATGCATCAGTGGTTCCGCAGCCCACCCTTTGCACTATCTATGAGCAAGTCTGCAGCTTACGCTACGCCGCGGGTCACATCTAGTATATTATTATACATTAATACACTTGTATTATAATGATTTATTTATTTAATTATTTGAATGTTATTCTTTTTTTTTTAAATTTATTTCTATTTTAATCTTTCTTAAATTAATAAAAGATTTTTTTAATGAAGAGAAAACATGTAACTCACTGAAACAAGTTGCTAACCTTTCCGCACCTTGAAGAGAATATTTCCAAAAAATTCGTCAGACATCAATTAACACCATCTCACACTCGTGTCTACTGATGCGCCTTGTTACAACAAGTTCATTTCGCAGTGGTGATCAGCACTGAAATATGCCCACCGCAGCTTTTAGCTGTAACTGTAAGCCCCAGTTGATCCGATCAGAGTACATATGCCTCCAGATTAACGCCTGCGTGATTAAATCCTATAACCACCAACCTTTTTATCCTCATCTGCGCCTCTAATAATTGACGTTAGCAGATCAGTGGGAAAAGGTCATCTTCTTAATGGCCAGTTAAATAAATTCGGACACCACCCACCCTCCGCGTTCAACTTTCCGGCAACAAAGGGGAAAAAACTGGGGCTGCGTGAACGTCCCAGGGTTATTGATGACGTCAAATTTTATTTATTTTTTTCCCCTTTGTTTTATTTTTTAAGCTCGTTCAAATTTTTAAAAATATTTTTACTAACGAAAACGACGCTAACTTATAAGAACTTGAATTCGAAGTTAAACAAAATATTGAGCATCTCGTTGGGTGCGTTGACACTCACTGATCTTAGAGTTAGAGCAACTGTAAACGGTCAATGATGACTAGACAGGTCAGGGCTTTAATTTAATCAGGCATTAGTTACACACCAGCGAGAATGGAGGTCAGCGACTTAACGCAACGCCACCAGCGGGTGAGAGAGTTTTAATGGGATATTTGTAGGTCTTGACGTCATGTGACCACAAGATGTTATTAACTCTCGCCAAGGTCGATCTTACTTAAAAGCCGGTTTAACCGAAATTATCTCATCGGGGTATTTGTTGTTCTCTATTTGGATCCTATCAAAGAAATATATACATCTATATGCCAAGCTATTATTTTTATTATGTGTTTGTGCAAATGGGTTGTAAAAAGTATTATTAATTAAAAGGTTGCAATCATTATAAATTTATTTTCAAAAACTGTGAAAGGCAAATCTTTTTTTTATATGTTCATATATTTTAACCTATGAAAATTCAGATATATTTTTCTCCGATTATTTGATTGATTTTGGTGTTTTGAAACCTACCTATGTGCTTTTTCAGGAATTCAGTGAAGGTAAAAATACTGAAGGCAAAAGCTGTTAGGGGTGAGGTCTAAAGGTTAGGGTTCAGAGGTGAGGGATTATTTGAAATGAATAAGAGTGTCGAAAAAGAAAACTCGAAAGGGGATTATTATTTAATGCACTGTTTTCTGTCACTTTTTTTAAAGTAAATGCTTTTCACGTTAGCTGGACATTCTTTAGGTCTGACAACTCCACTGGGAAGGGGGGGGGGTAATACATAAATGAAGTCACGCGCCTAAAAAAAGAAAAGGAGGGGTCCACACAATTGTAACCATATTTGACGAGTGGAGGGGGTGTTTTAGAGATGCGACGTCACTTCAAAACTCGTTACTTGAAAAAAAAGTTCTTCTTACAATTTATTTTATTACGTTTCACATGGCTTTATGCGTGTTACGATGATAGGGTGCAACCATACACTAAATACATGACAGACTTAAATGACAAAAAAATTGATTTTGTACATTTTTTTTTAATAAAAAAGATAGCCTTTTTTTTTGGGGGGGGGGGAAGGGTTGGGCGGGTTGGGTTTTTTTCCTTCAAATTTGAAGGAGGTCCANCGGAGGGAGAGTGAAAAATCAGCCAAAATCACGTGACGTCATTTATGGACGGCCCCCTAGGTGCAATTCCTGTCTTTCAAATCAACTCTAAAAATCTGACAGATCAACAAAATAAAAAGTGTTGTGGCATAAAAACTGTAGGCAAAGTAAATGTTTTCTGGGGAAAATTTACGTTCATTAGTTATTCTCTTATACAATTAATTACAGGATCGTTTGTTATTGGGAATTCATGGACCGTCACGAGAAGCTATGTTGAACAAAGATTAATGCTCTAATAGACACACTCGAGAAGTTCAAGGACGGGGCTCCACGAGCCTGACATCTCAGAGAGGTTATACAAACGTAAATGTTGCAGGTCTTCTGAAAGTGTACGAGGAAAATATACACACACACACACACACACATACACACACACACACACAAACTCCCCCCCCAACACACACACACTTTTGCTGTATTACTGATTAAAGCTTAGATTCTAGTTTAAAAGATAATATGAAATACTTAATACTTAATACACATTTGTAAATAAAAGAAGGCAAATCTAAAAAAAAAAAAAAAAAAAAAAAAAAAAAAAAAAAAATGTGCATATACAATTGTTTTTTTCCCGTCACATCCTAACAGTGGCGTCGCTAGGGGGTGCCGTTGGGGCGGGCCGCCCCGGGTGACACCATCAGGGGGGTGACACCAGACCGTAAAATTCTATATATTCCCGTTATTTGGAACTGGAAAACTCGGAGGAGTTCTATCGGTTAAATCGTGAGGGGGTGACACCATGAGCTACCGCCCCGGGTGGCACCAACCCTAGTGACGCCTCTGCATCCTAATATGATTAGTTTATTATTATTATTATTATTATTATTATTATGTTATTATTATTTTACTGTTTGTTTTATAATAAGTTTTTATAGAATTTGTAACAATTTGCTATGGGTAGTTTTCTGAGAAAAAATGTTGTGGACATCATTCATCTCTTCCCCGAAAGAGTTCTCGCACCATTGCGGGAACAATACAATGGTGTTAAGGAAAACACGGTCAGGTGAGTCAAGGGGCGGTGGAGGGTTTTTTGAAGTGAGAAATTGTTAGTGTCGTCTCAACGCAACGGCCTGTTGGGCATTTGCCTGGAGCCCACGAGCATAGGGCCCCCTTAGGAATATGTTTATTTATATGTATTATGTATATCTATTTTATTCCTGCCGGAGGGCCCAGCGGCCCAACAATATTTTTTTGCCCAGGGGCCAAGAATTGTGTAAAGACGGCTCTGGAAATTGTATGAAATAAAACGTTATAGATTACAACTTTTAAAACAAAGATTTCTTCGTTAAAATTTTATTTCCTATGATTTGTAAACTCAGAGCTAAACATCTAAAGTGGAAATTAAAACATACTAGATACGAGCCGCGGCGTATTAAACGCCGCAGACTTGCTAATACGTAGTGCAAATAAAGGAGGGAAGGAGCGGACACAAACGACAAGAAGAAGAAATCAAAACGAGAGTGCACATCGGGGTGGGGTGGGGGCGGGAAACCACCGAAGCTTTGTTGTCTTCGAGACATGTGCACTTTGGTTAGCTTCCTGTCCCCACTTTGCAACACTATAGCTTGCTAACTATAAACTGTGATTTGCCGACTCTTAGGGTCATCGTCGTCCTTATTTTCACACGTCTTGTGCGTGTCCTGGTGAATTATATATATATAAATAGATAAACATACAATTTCTTAAAAAACTGGAAATGAAAACATGACCAGAAAGTATTTTCAAAAATCAACCCAGTGAACCAGACTGCATTTTATTCAGGTATAAAATATTATAGGTAGCTCAGAATTGATTGTATCTTGAGCATTATACGGTGGATTTTTTTTATTGGGGGGCGGGGGGATGAAGCATGCTCTTAGACTTCAATGTTAACCTCTTAATTAGCACAGTCAATAGGCATACAAGTTACACATGCTTAGAAGCAACATTTAATAAGAGCAATAAAAACTATTTAATTATGACTCAACGGCTATTAAATAATTGGTGTTTGTATGTAATCAATATTCGTTCTATATACAGGGTCTCAAAACTCTTTCTTTTCTTTCTCTCTCTCTCTTTCTCTCTCTCTCGCCCTCTTTTTCTTTCTCTCACTCTCTCTCTCTCTTTCACTCTCTTTCTCTCACTCTCTCTCTTTCTCTCTCTCCGTCTTTCTCTCACTCTCTCTCCTTCTCTCGCTCTCTCTTTCTCTTTCTCTCTGTCCCTCTTTCTCTTTCTCTCTCTCACTGTCTATCTTTCTCTCTCTCTCACTGTCTCTTTCTCTCTCTCTCACTGTCTCTCTTTCTCTCTCTCCCTCTTGCTCTTTTTCTCTATTCCTCTTTCTCTATACACGACCGTATATATTTTCATGTATATATAAAAAATACTTTTAAAATTCAAAACTATGTTAATTTTTTTTCAGCTGCACTAGCAAAGGCTCGTGACTGACAGCTTAACATGTACAAAGTTACAGCCAGTGACAGAAAACTGTTGGAGACGTTGGTCTTCTCGCCAGACACCAATCCACATACACACACACACACTCACCAACCAGCCGCTCTTTAATTATACAGACAGACGAGGAATTGTAATCGTTATGTCAGCGCTCGTGTAGCTCGAGTATAACATTTCCTGAAAACATGTGTATTTGACGCGACGAAATAAATTAACCACTCCCCCCCACACACACACACACACCAGGCCCGTGAAACAGCAAGTGACACATAGATGCCTCATGCTAATCAAAATATCGTTTTGGTCGGTGACCATTCCTACACCCAATGCTTTCTTCAAACAGACACAAAAACAAAGGACGGCGATAAAACCCGTCATGTTGCTAAACGAGAACCTTGCTACACAACTTACATCAGTGGATGTAATTTTTAAAACTTTTTTGTGGGGGTGCATGGGTGGGTGTTTGCTCCTAAGGCCATGTATCAAAATTAAACTACAAATATAGAATTTATTCATTTTAATTTTCTTTATACATTTTTAATTCATTTATATATTTTCATATGGACCTATGTCTTGCCGAACGAATACGAGCTTTACTAGCCCACATTTGCACCATTCTCATATCGTCGAAAGTTTTTCCAAGCGCGTTACAAATAATCAACTTTAACAAAGGTCAAGGTGTATTTTTTATTCGTTTAAATTATCAAGATTCTAATTTTTGATAGAACACTTTATAAATTATTACATTTTCCCAATAATGCCTTTAGTTATAATTTATTACAATTCAGTATTCATGAACACGGACTACTCCGCATGAAGGAGAACGGCGTGAGTCAGAGTATAACTCCGTAGCTTGGAGCTGAAGCAGAATACAATATCTCCCCCTGACTGGCCAAAAACCTGTAAAATGTGCTGGCCATGAATGTTTCCGTACCCTCAAGAGAGCAATTCCTTAGATCTCTGTGAAGATGAAATGACCCTAGAGTAGAGCGCTCCCAGCAACAATATAACTCCTGGACGTGTTTTATTTGGCAGTGCATGGTTTAAACTAGTCCAGTTAGTGTCACTCTGCTGCGCTTGGCGTCTGATTGCGTTACATAAGACTTGGATGGCCAGGCTGTCGAGGCTCTTAAGTCAGTCTTTAATAATTACAGCTCATGAGTTCACCAGGGCCTTACCAGTTTAATATAACCTCACTACAAGATCAGGCTAAAAAAACAAAGAACGGTGGCCAGGTGATATGACGCGTGATGATTAGAGCAACCACACATACATTTCTCTATACATTAAGTCGTAGCTGATCCTGACCTTGAAAATGGTATTGATAATTGTGCATTGGCGCTCTGTTAAGTCAGAAAAATATTCTATGGAAAAAATTATCTGACAGTGTGCCCCCCCCCCACACACACCATAAAGTTTTAGCCAATATTTCTGAAGCACTCACCTGCTGTGACGTATGAGTAATAGACACTTGTTCCAATTTTTTTAAAGTTCACCAGTGAATAGATGCCGTTCAAGGATTAATGTCAATAACTTTCCCCGTGAAAAGCAAATGCAAAACAAAAAAAATAATTTTTAAAAATAAATAATTGCTAATTATGTAAATATAAATTGAATTCTTCTGTCCAAAAAGTAGGCAGCGAATATCATTAGTTTGAATTTCATCATTATTTCTAAGGCTTGCATAAGCTTAGAGCTGATAAGTAGAATAATGAAATTAGATGCAGAGGCCCCTTGAATGCAATGAATATATTTATAGTCCAATTTTTAAAAAAATGTATACAGTTTCATCTGCACCAGATATGTATACTAATTTATGCAGCTAATGCATGAGACAACAACGTATATTTTGAGTATGTCACATAGAATTACTTCTTTATTTTAATTCAAACCCAGTGTTTTATTTTCCATTACCGAAAGGGTACAATGTATGTCAGGTGCTCCACTTAGAGGCTATAGCAGTGCACAGAAACAAACAGCCCATAATCATATTACAAACACTAATTACCTCACATTATTATGCGATGCATAGACAAGAACAAACACATACAAGTTGTCTTTCTTCCCTTCCGGAATTTGGGCGTGGATGGGTTGCCTTAAGAAACCAGGAAAGCCAACACTTTATCGACAGTTAAAACTCTAATAAGAATGCAGGACTAAACGCAAAGCATAGATAAGTGTAGGGCGCAATAATCTTCTGTATAGAAGGAGCGTCTGTAAGAGATAAGATAAGATAAACGAATATGTTAATCTTAATACCAAATTATTTGGTTCTTAAGTTAAATTTATTTTTTTAATATTAAAATTTATCATTTATAAATTAATCTAAGAGACTTAAATTTTTTTAATCTGTTGCCTGAAACGTACAATCATACATACATTAATGCATAAACACATACATGCCTATATACATAAACACATACATGCCTAAATACATAAATACAAAAATCGATTTACCCATACACACGCATACAAAAATGCACATGTATACACACAAGCACACATCCTTTCTTACCTACATAATTACTTTTATACTTAATGAAATGTATGGATGCATAATCACATTAATCTTTATAGATCTATAAAAAGTTTAAAATAGACAACAGAAAGAAATATGCTTTTTGAAAATAAAAATATTAAATAATAAATGATGTTAAATTTATTATTTAAAAGGATCACACACACAATTTTTAAACATTGCCTTCCAATATTTCCTTCATTCAATGACTGCGCATTATAAAATATAGTGAAACGAAAGTGGCGTAACAATGGGGGGGGGGGGCAAGGGGGCTCTTTGTTACTGGCGGCAAACTCTTTGTACTTAATTATTTCTTTAAACAATTTTTATAAAATTTTAAAACGTACAAATCAAAAGCGAAATTAACAGAAGAGATAAATGAAATATCCTAAAATATTTAGATATTCGTATGCCAAAAATTCCATCACTTTATTGGATATATGTAAATTCCTCTTATACTAATGCTAGTGAGATATCGATACATATATATTTTAATAAAAAAAATAAATAAATAAATAAAAAAATAAAAAAAAAGAATAGTGTGGGAACGTAAAACTGATCTGCTGGTAATTTAACTGATTCTTCGGATTTTACAGACGCCCGTGCCGTCAATGGTAAAATTACTACACTCGATCAATTTCAAATTTGAGCCATTCGAGTGCCCCGGGTAACGCTTTGAATTTGCGGCAAATTCGATTTCTATTAGCTTCTAAATATGAAAAACTTTAATAATAAAGTTAAAAAGAATTTTAAAAACAAAAAAGAAAATGAAAGTATTCATAAATAAATTGAGTAAAATGCGAACATGTCTAATATCGAAACCTCAAACTACATAATAAATCTAAACTCTTCTGATACTAATGCCACTGAAATGAAAAACATAGGGGCTGGAGTAGTTAGAAACTTGACACTGATGTCCTGTTACCGACAGGGGCAGAAGAAAAAGTTAACAAACGAACTTTGCTAGTCGCAATCAAATCTTTTTTTTTTCTAATTTTTGTAGACATCAGAAAACATTTACATTTATGCTAAGTAAATTATGCACCAAAATATTTGCAAATTTCTAGTGATAAAAATGATTTGCAGAGGTTAATACCAGAGAAAATATGGAAAATATGGAACGTGTAGAGTATGTGGAGACATTGTCATTTTAATTTAACCTTGCAGTCAAATGGCGAGAGAACATATTTTTCCCGGTGGAAGCAAGAGAGAACACATTTTTCCCGGTGGAAGCAATTATGTAGCGATGTTTTGTAGAAAGACACAGGTGAGAAAAAATGTGTATTCTTCATCGGATTAGGTTACTGTAGAAATTCGTGTGAGGACTAAGCAATTAAAAAATTTGGAAACATAAATGAATTTCATACACCAACAAATATACTGGACTTTGAATTGTTGCCTTCAACTTAGATTCTTCAAATTTAAAGTACCTCACATGACATTGTTAAGCAAAGACTTACTACTTTACTGCACGGGTTTTTAAAAATGACGTAATAAATTCATTTAAAGCTACCTGAGTTATCCAAGTTTGTTTGTTTTTTAGATATATAGGTTTAAAGTTATCCTACCTAATTATGACAAAGTAATGCCATCTTCGAGAGAAGCCTCTCTAAAAATTAAATGCGATCAATAATGAATACACCAAAATTGGCTGATCTAAAGCTATTTTTTATGTTGAGGATGGCATGGCTGAGAACATTGATACATCAAAGATTGTGACATGAAGAAGAGAAGAAAACTTCAATAAAGAAATGAAAGCTTTTCTATTTATTAATTTCTAACTTAAAAATTTCTAACTTTCCAATAAAAATGTATCATTCGTTGTATTATCAACATATTTTACCTGGGGCAGAGGGTGGGCAGAAAACCTGGTTTCTGCCCCGAGGGGCACATACCCACGCTACTCCCCTGCAAAACGAAATGTCCATAATGCACGTAAAACGACCCGACAAACAGGGGCGTCACGGGAGGTGCGGTGTGGGCGGGCCGCCCCCGGGGGAACACCATCGGAGAGAGGGGTGACACCAAAGTCTAACAATTTTTACTGAGTACGATTTTATGTCAAAAAAGACACGACCAATTTTTTCACCTAGAAAAAAACTACGAAATACAATGAAATACGATAAACGCTAAAACAAGAACAATTACTCCAATCTTTGTCAGCACTTTTTTGTCCACTACTATTTACTATTTTATGGATCATCGTCACGAAATTAATTAGTAAATTAAACTAAGACAACAATTTGAAGAAGAAAAATTACAAAAGGTTTACTGTGGCGTCACTAGGGGGTGTGGACCGCATCGGGTGACACCATCACAAGGGGTAACACCAAAATGTAAAATTCTGTATATTCCCTTTATTTGGCACTGGAAGACTCGGAGGAACAAAATCTTGGTATAGTGATTCTTACTTTTTTTTTTTTTTTATTTTTTTTTTTTTTTATGGTTTTACACTTGTGTGGCAATCAGAAAAAGTTGTACTTCTATAATAATGAGCAAAAAATATAGATTCATAGACGTAATTTTTTAGCAGAAATCAAATAAATTTAGTGGGATATGTACTTCTTATGTTTTAATTTCTCCACAGCTTTAGTAAAACTATTTTTCCTTTCCAAGATTGTCCCAAAGGATTACGTTTTTCAGTAAGAAGAAATTTATGAAAATATTAATCGTGTTTTTGTTCTAGTCCTTGAATTTAACAATTTGCTGTCGTTTTAACGTTTGCCACTTTCACAACTATATGTTAACATACTCACGTGGCTTCTTGCTACTGCTGTGTCTTCCACAAATTACTTATGAAATATGCGTCAGCTTCTTTATTGTTTTGTTGAGCTGTTTGTTTCACTGAAACGCCTTCATGGAGTTTATTCACTTTGGCATAGTAACATATTTGAAATTAAACATAATTTTCTCCACAGTACTTAATCATTCTGTATTGTCTTTCTAATAGTTTCAAAAACTGTTCTAAATTTTTACATTGACACGTGAGCTAACCCTACTCTGCGGGCGTACACTATGAAATGAACAAAGTTATTACGTTTTTCTTGTCTTTCCATTTTTCACCTCCTGTTTCAGGTCCCCCTTCACTGACACTCTCGCTAACGTCTCGGCGTAGATTGTCCGCGACCCAACCCTGGAATGTATGAAGTCATTCTCTCCCGGCGTAACATTCTCTCCCGGCGTAACATTTGTAAGAATATACACACAGGAGCGTGTGTTTTTTTTTTCCTGTTGTTTTTATACACATTTGTTCACACTATGGGGCGTTTGTTGTTGTTTATTCCTAGGCTTTTTCTTTTTCTTTAATAACTCTGCTAAACGCTATGAAAATAAATGATTTGATATTTGGTTATTATAATAATCCCAATATATATTTAAAGAATAAACTTGTTAGACTTAGGCATGATTCACGAGCAGCTGTTACCTTTATCATAAACTCAATTTATGGGGCTGTTGAAATATCTTTATTGCGCTTTTGTTTTTTCTTCTGGTATTAAGGAAATGTCACTGAGCCTTTTGTTGTTTTTTTTTTGTTTGTTTTTTTCATTTTAATTTGCAGAGCATGAATGAAACCGATAGGATGCATTCAGTGACGTTACATTCAGTTGTGTCGACCCAATAACAAGTTGAACCTGGAAAATGCGGAGTATCTGAAATAGTATTAATTTTAAACTCTTGCCCAAACCACAAAGATTGTCGTAGTTTGCCTCGGCCCAGGAGGTTTTAGTTATTTCCAGGCACAAAATACAAAAAAATACAAAATACGCTTAAATTACTTTGATCGGCTATTGAGGTGCGAGTACAAAAGTTTAGCCATCGCAGGGGTCTCCTTTCTTACGTCCACGAAAATTGTTTCTAGTTTATTATACATACATTAACGTAGACGCTTAGATCAGTTTACACGCTACATTTAACTGCAGAGATTTAGCAGCAGAAAAATAATCATAAATCTCATTGGCCTCTCAGTGGTGATAATAGTTTTTGTTGAGGGCTTGTTTGTTTTTCAACTGTGGTCGAGTGGCAAGCGCGCTCGACTGGCGTTCCGATGGTCATGAGTTCGAATCCATGGGAAGCCAAGGACTTGTTCCCGGGGCCTAGGGCGTCCCCGAGTTCCACCCAGCTCAAAATGGGTAAAATGCGGCGGGGTAATGCGTGGAACCCGTAGCCGTGACATGTAAATGCTGCATCACTTGCCAAAAAAAAAACAACTGCTGCCTTGCAGATGGTCTTGGCTGACCAAAGGCTATGGAATCAAATCCAGAAAATACAGCATGCTGAAGTCGGAGACCACGGGCCAATTGGCGCAAAACTCGTGGCACGCAAAACTCAATATTCAATATTGAGAACGAAGAATAAGAAACTGTTAAAGGAACATTTCAAACTTTCTAATTCGTTATAACTTAAAATTTGCAGTGTGACATGTCGGAGCTTAACATTGCTGACAGTATATTTGAATAAAATATTATTTGAGAGTTTTAACTAAGAGCTCAGACTAAACTAAACTGTGCTTGCAAGTATAGGCTTCTTCTTCTTCTTCTGCGTTCTCAATTATTGAGTTTTGCGTGCCACGAGTTTTGCGCCAATCTATGTATGCGTAACAAAAATATAAATAATCGAAATTAATAGATTATTTTTTTTCCTGATTATTCTTAACTAGCAAAACTTTTTAATGAGTACCAGTCACAATCTAAAACACATTTTTTATCATTTTTCTTTTATTTTAATGCATTTTAATGTTCGCCGTTTATTTTGCTGCTAGGGCACCCCAAAATTTAGTTTTTCAACCACACTTGTCAAAATAAATTATTTCTCTAGCCTTGTCCTTTAATAAACTCCGACCTTGTTTACAGACACATCTTTCTGCTTCGCGACTTTTTTTTTTTTTTTTTTTTAGTTCCCGATATTTCTATTGAACTAGGTGGTCTTAACTTAAGTAGGCCAATTCTGAATAGAATTGACTTAATTTTTAAGACCTTGAGAATCTCATTAATTGTGTAGCAACAATTGTGCGTCGTTACTTGTGGTGACTTTCTCTTGGGTGGACATGGCCTTCGATGACGCCCCCTTCCTACCACCCCCTCATACAATCGATATTTGTCTACATACACATCAATGTGTGTCTCTTTGAGATGTCACAACTTTGATATTAGTGGAAGTTGGTAGAGGGCGTGACGTCGTGTGGGTAACAGTTGGAGCTAGGTGCCCTTAATAGATGTCATTCAGCTCGTATTATTCCATAAGCCGTTCTACGTGATAGCTGGCCTCTCAGACTTCAATAACCTATACCACAGGAAAGCTCACCTCACAGACTTCAATAAGATTTACTATAAAAAAACAGCTCACCTCCCTGGCTTTAATTTAATAAGCCACTCTATCCAATAGCTCGCCTACCAGACTTTAATAAGCCACTCTATCCAATAGCTCGCCTACCAGATTTTAATAAGCCACTCTATCCAATAGTTCACCTACCAGACTTCAATAAGCCACTCTATCCAATAGCTCGCCTACCAGACTTCAATAAGTCGCTCTATCCAATAGTTCAACTACCAGACTTCGATAAGCCACTCTATCCAATAGCTCGCCTACCAGACTTCAATAAGCCACTCTATCCAATAGTTCACCTACCAGACTTCAATAAGCCACTCTATCCAATAGCTCGCCTACCAGACTTTAATAAGCCACTCTATCAAGTAGCTCACCTACCAAACTTTAATAAGATGTCCTAAAAAACAGCACATCTCCCTGGCTTTAATAAGCCACTCTATCCAATAGCTCACCTATCAAATTTTAATAAGTCAATCTATCCAATAGCTCACCTATCAGACTTTATTAAGTCACTCTATCCAATAGCTCGCCTATCAGACTTTAATAAGGTGTCCTAAAAAAACAGCAAATTTCCCTGGCTTTAATAAGCCACTCTATCCAATAGCTCACCTCGCAGATTTTAATAAACTGTTGTACAGAATCGCTAACCTCGAAGACTCCGATTCAATGTCCTTCAGAATTACCAAGACTTGGTATTGCCGCTGATGATGGCTTTCTGTTATAGCGCTAATTGTCCATGCTAGTCAAAAATGCATGTCACGCTGCCATCTTCTTAAACTCGTTTAATATATAAAACACAAAAAAAGAGTCTAGACATTTTCTCTAACATTTTGGAGTTGTCCCGCGCTTTCAAAAATTTCGTTTTATTGTTTTTTTTATTCCTTGTTTTCCTGGAATAGTTGAGCCTAAGCAAACATGTGACAAGCGGCTGAAATAATAAAACTATTTTTTTTAATAACGTGCCTATATTTCGGGTTAAGTTTTTCATATATCATTTACCCCGTCAGGAGTAAAGGTCAAATACGTGTGCGGTACATAATCCTCGTCCTGTGCTTTTATTCCCATTTGATAACAGGTTTGTGTATTCGCTGTTTTCTTCTCTACATTGTTGGTGTCGGTTCCGTGACATGGATTGTCGGGTGCTTGTCTGGGGCTTACGAAGTGTGCGCGCTCTCAATTTCAATCTTTTTAAAGAACGATCTTTCCCTTTGAAGTCTCCTGAATAACCAAGCTCCATACCGCCAGTGATGACGAAAAACCATGTGATTCAATAAACATTTTTTTTTAAATTCCTCTTCACATTTCTTTGACATTTTTTTTCCTTTAATGATCTTGATGTCCTCATTTTTACCCACCTTATTTCACTCGGTCTACGGCCCAGTTATTCAATATGTGTCAAATTTATTTATTTTTTAAATCACGAATCTCCGTGTCCGTCTCGTTACATTTGGTTTAAAACGGGGGGGGGGGAAGCGCTGTCGGGTTTCTGTCGGGTTTCTGTATGAAACTAAATACCTAGAAGAACAGTCTATTTTAAGTAATTAGTAGGTAATGTATATGTGTGTATGTGTGTTTATTTTTATATGTATATACACAAGCACAAATACATTGTAAGACATAAAAATATTAATTAAACCTACGATGGTAATTGCATAAAGTTAAGGGTATTTCATATTTTTAATAAAAAGATTTTATTTTAAAACAAAAGCCACCCTCTGGAGAAATTTGTTTTAAAATAACCACTCTGGTGGAAAAAGGGTGGGGGGGGGCATATTTCTGGGGAAGACTTTATTCACTACACCGGCCTAGCGAGATTATGTCAAACGACTCCAAAAAAATCTGTTGTTAAAATTGTTGCGTAACAACAAAATGCGTCTTTTGTTTTGGAGTTGGGAGACTTTTAAAAAAATAGCTTCTGTTCATTATGAAGTTTAATGACTCTCTTAAGGGAGGTCTACCTGTGACAACGGGGAAGTGAGGGACAGCGTTAAAATTATTTATGAATAACATGGGAGGCAAAAAGCATGGGTGACACAATTTATATGTGCCTCGTTTAAAGCAGCATGATGTGCCTACGTGCGGTTGGGTTGAAGACCGGGAAAGGGGGGGGGGCGCATGCCATTTTGTGCATTCCTACTCTTTATTTATTTATATTAATTTTTAAAATTTCTAATAATTCGTCAGTTGAATGTGTTTTTGGTGACATGGAGCCAATAGCTTGGGAACTCTGTCGCCAAAACTTTTTTAAATACGTGCATCCACAAACATCTTCAGTTCCACCCAACAAATGTCACACACACTCACTCTTTTTTAATCCTAAGGTTGAGTATATTGGTTCAGGAATTCAACAAAGCCGTTTAAGAGAGGAGCTTTTTTGAAAAGAACAAAAAAAAGCTTTCAACCTCTAACATAGCATCCTGGCAAAAAGAATAGCTTTTCGCAATTGTAGGCCATGTTGTTAATTTTGATCTTTCTTGTTAAATATAACTAAAATGTGTTATTTAATGGTGGCAAATGGCAGATATTGATAAATTAACTTGTCAAATGGACTATGGCAAGCCACTATGGGAGGTAACAACAATAGCTACCACAATCGTTTAGTTAGCATGCAAGGTAAAAGGTTAAAGTTACTTGTCAAGAAAAACAAGAAATATGATTCAATTTTTAAAAATTGAGGTTTCGAATGCAGTGTGGCCACAATCAAAAATATTTGTTCTAATGTTCGCACGATTTTGAGTATCAGTGTTAAATTCCAGAATCAGTTTAGATATACCTTTGGTGTGTTGGGATTTTTTTCTCCACGTAGAAAGCAATTCATTGTGAACTACATCTGTGTCGCTTATATGTGCATCTTAATGTTGGTCGTGCTGGATTTACCTAAAAACTAAAAAGGCTATAGATGAGGGCCCCGAAAAAATTGTTTGAGTGAGCAATTGTCATATAAAGTTAAATATTCTTTTTTATTGGCGCAAAACCCGATTAGTTCAAAGTTATGTAAACTCTGTTGATTACAGAACAGCTCAAAACTTATCTTAAAAGCAAACGTATCCCAACAGTTGACTGCTTAATAGGCCTATCAGAGCAGATAGAAAATAAATGACAGTTGTCGAAAGAATGTTCTTGAACTAATTACTATAGCACAGCGTGGTTTACCTCTCAGGGGAAACAAGGAAACATTTAATCTCCTCACAGGGCAATTTCCTTGGATTACCCGAATCTCTAACAAAATTTGATAATTGTCTAGCAAACCATATAAAAAAGTTTGAGGCATGTTTCATCTTTTTTAAACGTTTTCTAACTTTCCCACAGATGGGTAGCAGTAGCAACATTGGCAAAGTATGGCTAAGATCTAAGATGAAGAACAACTATAGTAGAAATGAGTGAACAATAGATTTTATTAAGTGTCGAGACAAATCATGTGACAATGCTGCCAAAATATCTGGCAATTGCAGGGGTATGCAAGAAATAGTATTGCAAATTAACTGTTATTGTTTTGTCAACTTACAATGGGAAGCATTCAGAAATCAACGGCAATGTTTTAATTATGACATACAGTGGTGAACAATTGCCTGTTGTAGGAAAAAGATTAACCAAATGCACAGTAAAAGATAAAAAAGAAATGCTGGAATTTCAAATAATGAAGACAGCCAAACCTTGGTCTGCAAGCTTGTCAGCGGCTGAATCTTATTTTTTTTAAATGTTGGGCGTAATTTCCAAGCAAAATAAGTATTACAGCAAATCATACAAACTTAATGGGCTTACACACTCGCAACGTATGAGCAAAGCAGTGATACGGACCCCCTTACATTGTTACTGTTCAGGGACTCCCAAACTATTTTAATTTACCATGGACCCCCCGAATGGTTGGGAAGCACTGGTTAACATGGGCAGTGCTGTTGTCATTCTTCAAAACACTTTCATCAATATGATAGACGCAGTAAAGACCATGTTTTAGCGGAACAAGATAGTTTGACATATCAGGGTCTCTATAGGGTAATATTCAACAATCGAGACCAATCAGCATTCCCTGACATAGGAAGAAGTTTTAGATTATTGCTTAACGAGCAACAAAACCAGTCCAAGGACGTTCCGCCGTCGTATCGGTTGCATGTTGTAACTCCCCATGCACCAACAGCTATAAATGTGCATCACGTCAAAAATACTAATCATTATATAGTTATAATAAATAACCCGTAAAAACAAAGGTTTTTTTTACTATAAATCCCAACGCGTACATCTCAAAATAAAGTCTTGGAAAAAATGCACAAAAAATAACTGGCTTTGAACGTCCGCGTAAACGTGTTCAATATTTAAATAAGATTTAATTTTTTTTTTTGATTGGCTTTAGGAGTTTAAGGGACCAATCACAGTCGATGACCGGAAAGAAAATTGCATATTATTATATAGAATATGATGTTTGGATATTGCACTTGAGCTGAATAAGATTTTTTTAAATTATCTTGAACAACAATGCCTCAAGATAAGTCATATTCCTTCAGTCTCTTGTGCACACTACGCAGTTTACAATTTGATGATGTCATTAGTGACTTTGCTCTGTCAAAGCTCAAAAAGAAACTATTTTAGTTTAATTTTAATACAATTCCTAAATCCATAAAACATTTGTTAAGAGATAAGATAATAAACCCTTTAAAAAAAGAACTTGTGTCTCTCTTTATCTGTTTGCATTTTAAATTTTGTTATGCATAAAAAATCATTTTCAGTTAAAGATTATCTACATATCTATACCAATGATGGCAAAACTTTTTAGGGGCTGGGTGCCCAAAATTCATCAGAAACCTAATTATTTATCGCAAAGTGCCCACTTACCAATAAAATTTCCAATGAAACACTACAATTTGGTTAGATTTTGGGTATTTGGCTTAACATGTTTGATTAAGGTAAAATAAAAATTAATGGCGCGCCAGCTGATGAAGTTCTGCGTTCTGACTGTGGCACGCATGCTATAAGCTCTCCATCACTGAACTACACACTTCTTTTTAGCGCATTTTCGAGATGTCGAAATCGCTATTGCCCCCGTTTTGTCCGTCTGTCTGTCATCACCATGATCACAGGATCCATAAGTCCTAGACCCATGATGTATATATGTTTTTTGTATGTCCTGACCTGCCATTGGTGCATCAACACTCAGTTACTCGATCCGTTAAAAAACCCCGTTAAAACTACCAAAAAACTTTGCGAATCGAGAGTTAACACTGGCACAAGGAACGGGCGCCATTGCCGGAAGTCGAATACATAGTTTTTCAAGCATTCAAGAGTGGTGTGAAATCGTGCAAAAGAATTAATTAGTGTTTTTTTTAGTTGACGTCATTAAAATATGTGTAAAAGTTTAGAGAGTTTTACTTCATCATTTGTGGTGACTTGTAGTTGGATTAAAGAGAAAATATTTTTTTTTTAAATGTAAAGAAATGACTTTTAAATTTAAAAAATGTCAGGTATATTCATTACACAAGAAAATTCATAAAAATATGTCTAAAATCTAAACACAAATACTGATAACTACATAATGCTGATATCTAACATAAGTACTGATACATAATACGAAAATGCGCTAACACGTCCTGAGTTCCAAAAGGGACCAGGCTTAACATGATTTTTTTTTAGTTTAACCCTCTAGGCAGGGGCGCATTAAGACTGCACGGGGCCCCGGGCTGCATTGAAACGGGGGCCCCATCCAGCCAGCGTCCCTTAAAATCAAATGATTGTTAACAGCTAATATAGGACTGTAACTAAATATTAATAATGAAAAAAAATAAACGAACACGAAGAAATAACTGTTTGAAGTGTTTGCGGTATGTTACAATTGAGTGTGAAAAGAAAAATTTTATTTCCACTGCTGGGAATCGAGCCCGACACCGGTTGCATCAAGCGCCTGTACTCTGTCCACACGGCCAGCGAAGCTTGTCCAAAATGAGAGATTTTAAAAATATAAACTATATTTATACTAAGTTCTCTAAGTGATCCAATTAAATCATGTTTTATCGATTATTAACACTAACAATAACTATCAGGACTGAATCGCGATAAGTTGTACAATTAATATTTATAAATGTTTTATTTTGTTTATATTTTCAAGGGTTTGTGCAAACATTTGTACACTTTTATTATAAATATAAAAATTTTGGGAACCCCTAAACCGTCGGTGGCCCCTGGCTTTAGCCCGCTCAGCCCCCCCCCCCTTAATCCGCCATAGCCTCTAGGCATCCGAAAATCATATTTGGTTCTGATATAGAATGTCTGGACTTATAAGGAACCCCATTTCCCTAATAGCTTAGGGTCTCATTAAGTCTTAATCTGGCCCCGGCCATTTCGTGGATATCTGCTCTAAACTTAATAATTTTTAGTTATTGGTTTAAACAGTTTCTGTACTACACATAATACTTAATAATATTTTATGACCGGGTGTAAAGTAATTTCATTTATTAAGAAATTAATTTTTCTTATTCGAAATTGTACAGACCCCTTTAGGATTGAAGTTATTATTCACCACTACTTACAGCCTCAAAAACGTTCGATTTATAAAAGTACAATGTATTTATTTCAGAGGTGCGGACGGCACAGTGTGACACCATCACAAAGATTGACACCAAAATGTAAAATTCTGTTTGTTCCCTTTCTGTGACACTGCCACAGTCATAGGAGGTATGTGGGTAAGTCGTGAAGGGGCAACACAATGAGCCAAGGCTGGCTTTTGGCATAGACAAACTATTTATAGGCAGCCGCCTAGGGCCTCCGATTAGTCTCATCATAAGTGGGGGCCTCACACAAGAATCTTTCCATATTTATTTTTTAGTTTTCTATTCAATTGAGGGCCACCAAATTCGCTGCGCCTAGGGCCTCCAATTGAATGAGCTACCTCACTGGGTGAAACCAAGCCTAGTGACGCCTCTGATTTATTTTTCGTTTAAATTTTGTCGTCCAAAAATGTGGATTACGAGACTCAAACAAGTGAAAGGGAAATAACTCATGTCAAGTTGTTAAAAAGAGCATTAATTAGCCCTTTTTATCTTCCTGCATACAAATAAAACAATTTATAGGCAATATAAATAATTGATAGCTATTTTATATTAAAAAGGTGTCTACATAAAATACTTTTATATGGTTATAGTTTTATTTACACATAAGTATAGTACACTACATATTTTGTGTGTATCTGCGGCCAAATGTTTTGCGCAAAATAAGAAAATTCTCATTGCAACTAGTAGATTTATTAATTATTTAGTGATTCAAACCGAGTGACTCATTTCCTAATTTTCCGCAAATAGTATGGGGTGATTAATATACCTTTAAATTAAATTTCAGCATCACGTGTTTAAATGAAGAATTTTTTTTTATAACTTTTTAAACGTAGGCTATATAATTGAAGAATAATTTAGTATTATAAATTACGTTATTTAAATATTACTTTTTTCATTACCATGAAGTGCACAAATAGTGCAATGGCATTAAGAGTGTTATTTTCCACCGGCTAGAAATGCATGCTAAGGAGAGGTTAGGAATGTTTCTTTTATCCCATTCCACTGTTCGAAATTACTTACGTCCTCGTTAGTGACGTAGAATGGAACATTCAACGTAACGACGTAACGTAGACGATTGTGATACTATTCGTTAAATTTCACAACAACCTTTTTCTCTTTAAGCTTTTTCGCAAATTAATATAACAAACGAGCAAATCAGTTATTTCCTGATATTTTGGAAATCCCGCAAACAAAGAACAGACTTTCTAATCAGGCGTTCTTTTAAGCTCGCTGAATTGCGAAATGGCAGACCATCTTGATTACTCACGTGCGTTGGTCAAAACGAAATTTACCTTAGGCCTACTCGTGAAATAAACTTAAGTGCAATGTTCTCTTTAAGCTGCGCGGCCTTGCAGAGATCTAACAGACGCCACGCAGCCGATAAGAATTACCGCAAATTAATTAGCAAATAATGTTGTTGTTTTTTTTAAATATCAGTAAAAAGGGATGCTGGAAAAATTTGCACACGAGGTAGGTTTTTTTTTTTTTTTTTTAAATTAAATTTCTAAATTTGTACGCGGACCAACTAACCTAGAGGGAACATTGCCTATAAGCTTTGTAAATAAATGTAAACATTTATTGTAATAAATGTAAACATTTATTGTATATTTGGCTTTACAGTTATGGCATATTAAGTTGAAGTCTTCATAGAAAATTTCAGAACTAACAAATAACGAATCCTTTAAAATAATTTTTTTAATCATAAATAATATAAAAGCCCAGGTCACTCACTGGATGTGGAACGCTGAGGAACGATGTACAACAGTCTACAGCAGTTAGTTGAAAAATCGTGTGGTGATTAGCGCTGTAAAAATATTTAAAATGACGTCATTGTTTGGTGTGCATCGGTGCGCAAAATACAATCCCTATTATTAAATACTTTGCGTACATTTCAGAAAGTTTAATATTTCGTATTTATCAAAAAAGGACAAGTTAGTCGGGCTTTTGAAAAAGGTTGGCGCCGTAGGCGCCCTTAAAAAAGGGGACGTCGCAGGCGCCACGGCGCCCCGGTACAATCTAGTATATTACTAAATTTAAAATAAAACAGGAAGACGTGCGAAATTTTTACATCATTGAGAAGCTAGAGACTAGAATAACACTGACACCTTGAACCTATAGACTACTGATAGATCTATTACAACACTGAGAATACCGACACAGTTGACACAGTGATTTTTAATTTTAGGTAGGCTAAATAATTATGTTATTGTAATCCATTTCACCACTTTTTATGACCATGAGTGCCATGAGTCACAGTGTATTTCAAATATATTCCATTTCCAAACAATAACAATGCTAAACATAATACAAAAAAAAATTATAGAAGCTTCAACTCTGAAATACTTTGTAAATTTGAACAAGTATTATCAAGTAAACGCTTTATTCATCAACCGACTTTTTCGATTTCACTAATAATACCAATATACCAGGCAGGTAAGGGGAGGGTGGGGGTGATTGTAAACGGAAGCTTGGACGTCGCCATTAGACAGTATCTTAGAGATGAGTAAACAACCCATTTAACAAGAATAAAAAGTAATGCATTACCGTTCTATGACTGATTGTTGAAGTCTTGCACAATTTTCTTAAACAGATACTGAAATTTGTTTTACTATTTCTCAGTCTGTGCGCTGGTAATATTTTTTAGAAGTATTTTTAAGTAGTAGAATATAGACTTAGACTACACTTCACTTAGTTTTTTAGACAGACTCTGAACTTTACTTTACTTACTTAATTACTTACTGATACTGTAACTTACCTAAGCCTAAGAGTAAGAGTAAGACTAAGTAATTTATTAATTTATTTACTATAGTGACTATAGTCATAGTTTACTATTGACTATACTATTTATTTTACTGTTTCTATACATTATACATACACTATTATTCACTATACAATACAGTAATCAAGTATAAGTATACTATACACTATACTATGACTATACTATAGTGTAACTATAGTCAACCCCTTTTTCTCAGCCCCAGACTTTCCCTTCATTGTTGCTGTTTTGTTTTGTAGGCAACAATACATTATTTTTAGATAAAATATACATTTTCAGCTCAGCTTATGTTATATTGAGTATTTTAAAATATATTTTTACCTTTTGTTAAAACCATTAATTAATTTGTCCCTGTGTAATTTGATTGATTTGTTGCTTTTAATTACCATTTTGGGATCTATTTCCATTGTTTGGATTATTCACAAGTTTTTAAACTATGTCAGGGTATTACTATCCCCCAACTTTATTAAATTTAATGTTTATATTTCTGTATAATATGTGTTTGTGTATATTTTAAAACAATATATATTCCTGACCTGAACATTGCAGCACATATACAATGTTTTCCTCCATTAATTAATTTATTTTTGTTCTAGGAATGATGACAGTATTTTATTTATCTAAATCTTGGCCTCATGTCTGGTAGGAGGCAGAAGCGGGTTGGCCCAGCTGAGAGCATTGGTTCCTTAATTGAGATTCGTCCTTCTCGAACACTGAGGATTCAGCATTTTAATCCAAGGCCACGAGATGATAAATTTGAAAAAGAGATGCAAATATATTCTCAGTATAGAAAAAAAGCCATTGCCTCATCTGGTCCTCTTTCAATGCCTAAAAATCATGTGAAGGATTGTAAAAGTAAAGAGAATTTAAAATCAGATACATCAGGAGTAGAAAATATTCTTGAGTATAAATCAGAATCACAATCTCATTATCATTCAAAAGGATCAAAAGTCAATTCACCAGTGAAGAACTCATTATCCCCACTCAGTAGCATACCATCCTCCCCATCTCATCAAAATGTTACTGATCAAGTCAGATCAGCATCAAGTGTTCAACTTGCACTTCGCAGCCAAAATTTGTTTAAAAATAATCAACAAAATACATTGCATAAAAAATCTCAATTATCAAGGGAAAATAGCCCTGTGAAGATTCAGGAGCTGAACCAAGAAACTAATCTGGATCTTACACCAAACAATAATTTCCTAATGGAAATGGATAAAAGTTACAGTTATCCTCATGGGGTCATAAGTTTGCCCTCCAGAGAAACAAAACCCAATGATGCATCATTCTACCCAGAACTTTTTAAGAATCAAAAGCATAAAGAAAGTTCCAATTCTAATAGTGTTGATGGTCCTTCAACATCAAGTGAAAGTTATACAGTTGATAAAGATCTGGTCCTATTTTTCATTCATGGAGTTGGTGGTTCATCTGATATATGGTGTTCACAAGCAGAGTATCTTACTAATCTTGGCTATGAAGTTGTTATACCAGATTTGATTGGTCATGGGTTCAGCTTTGCCCCAAGAAATTCTAATGCATATCATTTCAAAGAAATAGCTGCAGATTTGGAAGAAGTTTTCGATAAATATTGCAAAAGAAGAAATGTTATTATTGGCCATTCTTATGGGTAAATCTGAATATTATTTGTTATTTATGTAAAAAATTTATTTCTGTAAATTAATTTTTTTAATCTAATGTATATGAACAGCATTTTATAAAGTCCACAAAGAAAACATAAAAATATTGAATTAGTAAGGCTTTGCAGTTTTACTTGCATTGTAAAAGCTACTTAACAATAATTAACTTTTATTATTACCTGCACAATGATGTTTTTTTATTGTTACCAGAGTGGGTTCCCATTTTATTTTTTGAGCTTGAATACAAATTTTATCCAAATTAATAAAAGATGTGTATCTTTACCTAAACAGTTAAAAAAACACTTACTAACAGTTATTGCAGGCAAATTATAAAGTAATATTTTCTTTCTTTTTTTCATTAGGCGTATGAATCATAGACTTAATTAATGTCATCCTTTAATTTTATTTAGTTGTTAATATCTAAGGTGAATTGTTTATATAAGTTATGCTCATTAAATAAATAATTTTTTCTGTGTTGCAGTGCATCATTTGCAACATTTTTGGCTAGAAACCGCCCGAGACGTGTGAATAAGTTGATTCTAATTAGTGGAGGACCTCCAACACCCTTGGCACCTCAACCAGGTGTTTTCGCTTTACCTTATTGCATGCTTGCCTGTATAAAGCCTTGTCTTGTATGTGGATTTCACAAGTATGTATGTGAAAATGTATAACAATAAACATGAATATCATTATCAGCTTGAAAATAAATGTATAAACTTATATTAAATTTTTTTTTTAATGTACTGTACCTGCTTGGATTTACTCAATAATGCCATAGTGCTAATAATTTTAAGAAATAAACCATGTAAAAGCTTTTCCTTCTGGCAGACTATTTTTTGTATTTCATCATGGTTTATTTTCTAAAAAAAAAAAAAAAAGAGGTGCATTTCACAAGAAACGAACTCCAGTTATTCCTAAAGAGGAGGCATTTAATATCCCAGCATATGTTCTGCAGAACATCATGAATGGACAGGATTGGCCAGATGGTGATGAACTATTTCACAACTGGGTGACTTGCCCATGCCTGCTTATTTATGGAGCTCAGGATCAGTTAGTGTCACTGTCTGATGAACAGGACATGGCACAGGTTAGACCAATTGCAGTGGTGTAGCTAGAGCTTTTGCGCCCGGGGCTGCCTTCAATTTTCCGCCCTATAGGAGAGTCCATAAATGACGTCACACATGGGGGGAGAGGGTGTCACACATTGGAAGACACATTGTCATCAAAATGCGCAACTTTAAATAAGAGTTCCACTTAAATATATGATTACCGAAACTTTATTTAATGAAGTTTTACATGGTTTCACGCGTGTTACGATATTAGAGTGCAGCCTTATACTAAAAAATATTTAATTACAAAAAATTGATTGGAAACATGCTAATTTTCAAATAGAAAATACGGCTTTTATGGGGGGGGGGGGGGG